>JBAMBP010002734.1:0-46896 GCA_037044515.1 Phortica magna
GGCTAATGAGCTCCACATCAATACTAATGTTTTTTGATTTGGGATAGTATTCAACAGTAGCTTCAAATGTTGCACTTTCGGGTTGCGCTTCAAATTTGATTCTGTAGTACAATCTCTGTTCCTTTTTAAAAGGTATACCCTGCTGGGCAGATTTAATGGCACTAAGTGTAAGTCTTGAACAATTTGAAGACAATTTTTTATCAGACAAATACTTATTGATTTCCTCAATAACCATATGGCCGATCTTTATCACAGTGACATCCTTGATCGATAAACTCTTGTAAGATCTGCAAGAACACCAGTGTTCGACAAGACCCGCGTCTTCGCATGTGCGATTTTCGGGAACTTCATAAAAGAGACTTTGGGATTTTGGATAAGCAGCTGGCTTAGCAAATTTTAGACCAGGTCGACCCAATTCTAGTATATGATTCAAAGTAATGTGCACATCGTAAGGCGATGTCAAGCGATTTTTATTCTGTTTGAGCGCCTGAACAAAGTCACTATGGGCGTCTTGAAACCAACGCGGCAGTGATATGTAAAACATTGGCAAACGTTCTTCAAGAAAACCACTTGATAGCTCTCGCAAAGGGCCAAAACGCATACCATGATCGCTGAAGAACATTATAATAGCTTCTTCTAAAATACCTTTGATTTCCATTTGCTTAAAATACTCTAACATTCTGACGTCCATGCTCGACGGCTTGCTAAAATCATTGTGACTGAATGTATTGGTCCAAAAGAAGCCGAAGTAGCGCTCTTCAAAAAAGTTGGCAAGCTGCATTGCATAATCAAAAATATAATCGCCGTAATGTCGTTGACCCAAACAAAATGGGAGGTCAGCTTCCATTTTGACATTAAGCATTTGTTCCATTGCAATGCACAAAGGACGAAGATAATAATCAGTGGGTGGGATTTGGAATCCTTTCTTTAAGTAGTTAAACGTTGAAAATAGTGTCCAATCCTCAGCGAATGCCGTATGATAACCTTCTTTCTTGTAGTTGTGCCAAGTAAAGGTGCACTTATCCAATCCACCTGTTAAAGTTGAGTTGCATTTACTATTGACTTCAGACTCATTATAACCTGTTAGAATGGCCATTAGATTGGGAAATGTGTTGTCGCCCATCTGAAAAGGATATTTTTTCATCTACTGTCTAAAGTAATAACCTGCTTACCTTATTGTAGCCCTGCAATTCAAACCAATTCTCTTCGTTTACATACTTATGGGTTAATGGCATCGTTCTCTGAAAATTAATGCGCGACAATGAATCAATTCCCATCATCAGCACACTCGGAACACGTATATTTGTTGAGTTCGACATCGTTTTCGTCGTTGAGATTTTTTTAGCGATGTGGTCTTTACTTTGGATAAAGGAGAAAGCGCTCTTCTGCGCCACTTTGCCAGACCTTAGGTACTTGCACGTCACGACGATGGCTTCAATGTGCTTGGGGACAATAAAATCCTGATGAAATATTGAGCATGGAAGCGCTCTGTAGGAAATTGTTTGAATTATTTTCTTCGTTTCTTAATAATAGTCTTAAATGACTTCTTGCTAAGTCTACAGTCAAAAGTTATTCGATGGCAAAGTTGAAGTCATTGAAAATTGGCCCATTTTTTGTATATTACTACAATATTAATAGGTTTTATGAAAAAATATGGCCAAAATTGTATGTTAATTTCATATTTGGTCTTTTTAAAATCGTTGATAACTAATTTTTTGCAATTAAAAGATAAAAAGAATAAAAATTAATTTTGTTTTTTTTAGTGTTTAATTTTACTTATTACTGTTGATTTATGATTTTTAAAGACCAATTATGAAATGTACAAAAATTGTTTGCTTGGACTGGTTAGGTCTGTAAGTCTGCACCCAGTGCTGGAACGTTTTTTTTTAACATCAGTAAGGAAAATCGGTTAGCACATTCTTACAAAATGGCGTGACTCACTTCCCCTCCCCAGTATTTAATATCAAATACTCCTTTCTAAAAATGCCTACAACCCCTAAGCTATAAGAGGCAAGTAACTTCGTTTGTATAGTTACATATACCTCTCTAAAACAGCATGCCACAATTACTCATAATCATATACCGTCCTTACTGGTTTATTCATTAAATTACTGCAGAGGAATCTCAATCAGGAATGGTTGTCGAAACCCAACTTCTCTATAGAGAATATTAAAGACCTTCCAAATATTTGCAACCAAATCTTGATCGAGTATAAAAAATGCAACTAGTACTTACTTATATTTTTCATCGGCATCGTCGCCTTTACCATCACGCAGTATTTCGTGATAACAACAATGAATATCCGTTTGGTTACCATTCAAATGGAGCACATATCGACTTTTGGATTTAACGAATTCAGATGTAACCAAATCGGGATCTTGTGAGCACTTTTTGTATTTATTTGGCTTATAAATTTCAAGCGCATCTGGAGTAAAGGGATCAATATACGGCATATGACATGTGGCAGAGTACACAAAATATTTATGGTCGTCCGATGTCATTTGTAGTAATGGATTGACAAACATTGTATCTAAAAATTATTTATTTATGTTTTTTCAGTTGAATTTGCTATTAAAGGTAACACACCAGTTGTTGTAGTCAAAAAACCGTGTGTAGAACTTGTCAAACT
Source organism: Phortica magna (assembly GCA_037044515.1). Lineage (NCBI taxonomy): Eukaryota > Metazoa > Arthropoda > Insecta > Diptera > Drosophilidae > Phortica > Phortica magna. The sequence goes on from JBAMBP010002734.1 coordinate 2,630, forward strand.
CATATCACTTAATGTTGCCTCTGAATGTTCCAATTCTGACCAAGTATTGCTATAATAATCCGTTGACCTTTCTGAGCTGCTGTAGCCTTGAATTGATGTCATCAAACTTTCTGCATTATTTGCGACATTTACAATAGATTTGTTTTTGCTAAACTCATTTTTTACTGCCCACATGTTTAGAACATTTGATTTATATATATAAAAGAATATTATAAACATGAATATGATAAATAATATTAGACCACAAACAATTCTAAGCGTCCTTTGGCATGTTTTGTTTTTACGTTTTTTTGTAATATTCCCGTTTCCGGTCAAATGATATTTCGATTTTGACATGACGTTCACTTGGCGGCCAATGGCAGTTGACTAAATTCATATATGGCGTTCATATTTTGTACTGACTGTGTTATCAAAAATATTTCTCAATAAGACCTTACTATGTAGGAGTTCGTTTTTATCGCTTACATAAAAAGTGTGTGTGATAAAAAATTATTCACGAATATTTGACAACTTTAACATACATTACATTGTATTAATGCAAAATTACTTAAGAAATCGTTGGATTTGCACACGTAGAGGTCATTTGGGCATTTTACACACAAAGGTATCTTATATCAAATAAAAAGAGCATGAATACACAAAAAAATACTTTTGCAGTTGAGCGTTTAAATGTAGATATGTTATTTTTATATATCGAGTATCAATTCTGTAGATCTTTCGGTGAACAAGAATCTTTGATTACATTTAACAAATAAATAAATAAATAACGAATCTTTGATTACATTTAACAAATAAATAAATAAGGAAAGCTTGATCTTCCCTGTTGAACTATTTCAAGTATTACGTACAAGTTTAATGTTTATGCAACATGATACTAAACAACAGCATTTGTAATTGGAGAACCAGATAGGGAGATATTTTCGGCTTTGCCGAAACTTATATACACTTGCAAACGTTCTCCCAACTATTCTTATTGGGAAATTCTTTTTTATCGTTTTTAATACTTTTTTAAATCGTCTTAAAAAAAAAAACAATATAGTCATACTTAACTAAATTTTGCAGTCTTGTATCTTTTCTGCTAACAGAGAAAGCGGTGCGATAATATTAAGTCGATAACTCCAAAAACACACCATTTTTTAAGCAAAAAGCTTAGCGATCGTTCCTATGGCAGCTAAATGCTATAGTAATTCGATCAAGCTGGTTTTCACATATAAGCTACCTGCAAAGAGAAGATCATCTTCTGCATTTACATTTTTTTGCTAACTTTAAAGCTTTGGGAGGAGTTCGCAATAAAACAGACAAACAGACGGACATGGCTATATGAACTCGTCTTATCGACCTGATCAAAAATGTATATACTTCTCTGCGTTGCAAATTTTTGCAAACTTCATGACTCTTTTTTGCAAGAGTACATATGTATACTTACTTCCGTTTAAAATTAATGATTACTAGCAATGTAAAGTTAGACATGGTAAAAGTTCTTACTACCACAACAGTTTCCAAGGTCGACGCGTTTATACAGACAGGCGCACAGACGGACGTGGCTTAATCGACGTCATGTTGGGCGCGCTAAGGTTTTCTTCCCTTGGCTTCTGCTGACAGCACAATCAATTAAATGGAATAGCTCGGCATTTCTTTGTTGTATTTGATTAAATTTATGTGTGATTTTATGTCGGCATGGCATGTATTGATCGTTTATGATAACTTATCGTATATGACTTCGTTTGTTAAGCAGCATTGTTTCTATTTGGCTTATACTCTCTCTCTCTCTCTCTGCCTAATTATCTTACTTGACGTTTTGTTCAGAGAGTATCAAAATTAACAAGAGACCTAAGCCAGAGAGTATCAATAATAAATTTTGATACTCTCTGATCTCTTGTTAATTTTGATAGTCGCTGGAAATAAGTGTTCGGTTCTAGGCGAGAGCGACAAACTTTCGTTATTTAGGGTCTTGTTTGTGATTGGATGATTATCTTTAGCAAGATAAGGTCATTTTAGTCGGACGGACGCACGTGGCTAGATCGTTTTCAGTTGTCAAACTGATTATGAGTCGGAATGAAATTATTTTTGGGCATACTTATACTAATCGCTCGAATTTTTTTCACGCGTTAACCGCTACGCACAATACTTTTAATTTCCCTCTTCAGTTAAGGTTTGAATCACCAGCAATTAAGTTGTCATAGCGAAAAAAAAATATATAATATTTTTGCTAAGTAAGCAGAATCGAAATGACGGAAGTGCCACAAATAATCGATCTTGAAAAAGTTATTGCACCTTATTTGCCTGACGCGGAACTTATATCGTACACGTCCAAGTATCTAACCAAACCAGGTGAAAACTATGGCAGTATAATGCTTTCCATCAACGCAACACTCAAAGACACACAGGGTAAACTCTCTGAAAAGTCATTAGTCGCTAAACTTCCACCAGTTAACAATGATCTCTTCTGGGAAATATTTCAACCTGAACAAACCTGCATATCGGAGAATGCCGTATATAAGTGTTTAGCCCCAGCATTAGAAAAGTTGCAATACGAGATGGGCGTGACCGAAGAACACATTTTTGATGGCTTCCCAAGTTATTATGGATCAAGAATATCATTAAATCCTCACGCAACAAAAGTTGATAGAGATGCTGTACTGGTGCAGGAGAACCTTCAAGAGCTGGGTTATAAGTCGGGAAGTCGCTTGGAACCCTTTGACTTGGCACACACTTTGCTGACTCTTAAGTATATTGCACAATTTCATGCTCTACCGATTGCTTTGCGTTTGAAGAAGCCTGCTGCATATGATCAGTTTGTACGTCCATATTTCAAAAAATTTAATATGGCTGAATCTTTGTCGAAAGCAACGCAAGAGGGCGTTTTGGAGATCATTGAGTCGATAACCAACATTAGTGAACAAGATGTAACACGAGTCACCGAGCTTTTTAAACTTGAACAACTTCAAACAGAGATCGAAGTAACCGATGGACCCTACACTACGGTTGTACATTCTGACTTATGGATTACTAATATAATGATAAAACATGGTAATATAATGTTTGAACAAATTGAACTATCGTTGCTAAATTTTTGTTTGTTTGTTTGTTATAGCTGAAGATGGCAAACCTGCACAATTGAAACTAGTCGACTTTCAGCTTTGTGAGCATGAATCATTGGTCAATGATATTATTTTTTTTTGCTCTCTAGTGTAGACACACAAGTTCTGAATGATCGTTTTGATGAACTGCTTAAGTTTTACTTTGCAGCTTTCGTTGATTGCTTGCGAAGTGTCAAAGTTGATACAAGTGCTTACACCTATGAAAGGTAAATAAATAATATCCAAATATACAGATCCCTTTCTCATCAAACCAATTGTCTCTTTTGATTTCAGTTTTCAAATAGAAGTCAAGCGTGTTGCGAAACTACAAGTATCTCACGCAATGATTATGACTACTATCATATTGGCGGACCAAAAAAAAATACCTGATAGTTACAAAGATGTTGACTTAACAATAATTAGTAAAGACAATCAAAGGGTTGCATTTAAATTAGGCGAAATTATACGTTTGGCGAAGAAATTTGAGTTCTTTTACTAAGTTTCGTTTTTTGACTTAAACGTGATATGAATCAGTAGTTTACCATAAGTTACTGGATTACGAAAGATAAGTAAATTTTCCAAGTTTTCGATGTAAAATTTATAACACATAGAAACACAGCGATTCAAATTCGATTTTTATATTCTTTAAGGGAACAAAATTTACATCGGTGTATGAAAAACTTTTTGGTTTTGTAAGATAGAGCAGTAGTAAACTTACGTAACCAGACCAAATGCCTGAAAATTTCATTAAGATCGGATCACTGGAACTGGTACCTGCCATACAAAATAAAGAAGAGTGAGAGAAGCAAATTTAAGGCTTTGTATGGAAAAATTTTTTGTTTCTCAACCAATTTACTTGGAACTTCAAACATATGTTCATAGGGTGGCGTAAAAAATAACAATTAATAATTATAGCCAAATTTTAAGTGATTTAGAAACAATTTGTGAGTACTGAGAATATTAAACACAAAGTGTTTTTATTTGATATCTCTTTATAAAAATAAATCCAAATAAAATCCAATAATTAATTCAAATATGAATTCTTTCTGAACAAAATTTTAATTATTTTTCTTTTAAAAGTTGTTATTTTTTTTGTGAAATATTTATTGGTAGTTTATACTAAGGCATTTTTAGTTAAGCTTTGTTTACAGTGAAGATTTTTTGTGTATATATCTGATCTAAAAGTGTAGATAAGTAACCTTTTTTGATTACACTGTGTTGAAAATCTCCGAAATTTTTGTCTCGAGTAGAAAAATATCGGAAAATATCTACATTGGTCTATATAAGATGTTTCAATTGACTACTTTCACTCGCCATGGTGCTTTCTTTAAAAAATCTTCCTATTGCTTACAGTTTGTAAACAGGTTTTTAATGAATCGTCCTTGTCGAATTTTATCGAATCTTGTACCATTACCACTACGCATTACACGTCTTTGAAGAAAGCGATCCATTTTTCTGTATTTATTTCGATTAGTATAAACTTAATTAAATTTTCTCCACCAATATTTATTTATACCGACGCCACAGCACATCCAAAGACGAAATGATACGAATATGAGTGAAACGAGAAGCAAATAAAGTCTCACTCTCAGACAAAGCGAAAAATGCAACAACGAGAGAAAACCACTTGGAAGTGCTACTGATAAGTATTTGTATTTGTTTGCAGCCATTCGTTTCATTCGTTTGAAACCAAAATGAAGTATTCGCAAAACAAGTGTATTTTTAAAAGTTTAAATTCCGATTATTACATATACATATGCAATATATGCAAAGTATGTACCTTTCAAATATTTAAAAATCCCTGAATGAACAATGAGTTTGAGAAGCCGAATTTGAGTGAGTTTAAGTCACAATCACCCACACAACACTTCAACGAAGAAAAACGAATTGTAATGAGCGACAATGAGATTGTTTTTAATTTGTTTGTGTTTATTTTATTCTTGTTGTGCGGAAATAAGTTAAGAAAAGAATGGAAAAGATTGTTTTCCATATGCGACTGATCATGACGAAAACATACATCAAACTGAATAAATCCGTTTCTTCGCCAATGCGAAAATCATACGTTACGCTTTGCACACTATCCTACAAACCCATCGTTACTCACATTCATATACATGCATACATACATATGAGTGCATATACATTTATTTCATTGTGTGCATTGCACTCACTCAATGCAACAGCATTCTAATAAATAATAAATGAACACTAATTCATTGTTATCGCATAGCACGCACATTCAAAAACTGGGTCTTTCCCCAATATGTCAGTACGAATTGCAGATTATTCGGATTTGTTAATATGTAATTCCGTGCCGTTTAATTTTTGTATTCAACTTTAAAAAGTAAGCATAGAAATGACTCTTTAACGAAAACTAAAAAGTTTACATTGCTATAATCATGTGAAGTTTATTTTAAAGCTATGTAATAAATATCCTACTGGAGTCGAGTCTGCATGAAGTCGATAAAATCTTCACTCAAAAGAGAATACTCAGTTTTGCCCTCGTGAATTTCATGAACGATGTTCGACATATCCTCATCCCATTTAAAAACAAACGCTGTATGAGGGGAGTCAACGTCAGCCATCAAATTTTTCAGTTTTAATAAAAATTTGTGCAGGAAGGTGACACATTCTTTCGGTTTGACTCTTTGTGCCTAAGAAATGAAAGATAATTAAAAAGAGAATTTATTAATTAACTTTACTCACTTCAGTTAAATAATTAATATTTATATGCTGAATGGGTGTAGATATAATGCCATTACTATCTGGAAAACCGACGCAAAAATCTTTTACTCCAATCAAATGGGCCTGAGTTACCCAATTAAAAATGCGATAATTTCGAAGCCAATTTTTACTTGGAGGAGCCAATTTCGGTACGATAACTTTGCATGAACTCAATTGCTTGCGATCGCCACTTGGAAGAAAGATATTTTTCAAATTAGTATGTTTACTTTTTTCCCTTCAAAGCAGCTTTAAACTAACAGATAAGTTATCTCGTCTTGATTCATCACTCCAGAGATTTCTGCCGAGTACAAAAGATTTAGGCTGCCTAACTTAGCGTGATAGGTTGCAAATAACTGTTGATTTTGGTCCATTTGCTCATCCGTATTCGGTTCACCTTGAGGAGTATCTGACAGAATATTAATTATTATACTTAGCAAACTACTGGTCTATCTATTTTTAAGCACTCACTAGCAAAAATATATTGCCTATACTTGAAATTGTAAGTATCACGAGGGCCGGGGTTCTTAGATGTACGCCAAGGTCCCGTTTTAATTCCCAAGTAAATTTTTCCTTTAAACTTGGTTGCAATCAATTCCCAGTCATTTTTTCGCTGATCAATAAAAGGCAAAATCATAACGATCTGCAATGTTCCACGTGTGCTACAAATCTGAATGTCGTCTAGCAAAGCTTTAGTCTCCAAATCATCATTGCCGTCATTAAGCTGAGACATCATGTAGTGTTCCACTTTATTGTATATTTGGGATTCTAGCTCAGGTTTTCGATAAATAGTTTCTTTCCAGCCTAAATTCAAATTCATTGGACGGCTTTCCGACACAAACGGCTTAACATAGTACCGCAAATTTTCAGGATGTTTTAGGGTGTGTCCATCCGATTTCACAATACTGACGATTTCAATGTTGCATAAATCAATATCAATATTATTATCAATTTCACGATTTCTATTATATTGATAGCGATCTAGTTTCATGAACTGCATTTTGATAATAAGTTTATTCCTCTGTACGTCCACTCAATTCAAAACCCAAATTTAAATGACCAGAGAATTACTGGTAGTTTCAATTGGAATCGAATGTTAGGTATACATTAATATACACATGCACATAAATAAATGCAGTCGGATTGACTTATATTGACAATTCGCAGAATTTCTAATCTAAATCTAATCGAACGTTACGAAATTGATAAGGTTTATGAGTTGTGGAAACTGTACTAATATACTGATGACTTTTTTATAATTTAATAAAAAATATATTGTCTTTGAGTGAAAATGGAAATATGACACACAATTCCGTATTTTGCAAGTAAAACTACACTTTATTATAATAAATATTTATAAAAATTGCAACGATAAACAAATAACACAAAAATTTAACTAAACAAATAATACATTTAATATGAGGAATGTAATTGTGTAGAAACAAGGAAGAGAAAATAGAGATCAGATATCTTTTCATGGGGGAATGTTGCCAGTTGCGTATAAACTACTAAGTTAATTATAGTAGTCATTACTTTAAATATTGTGTTTGATATTGAAATAAAAATTAATGCACAAGTCTAAGTTTGTTTTCAACGTAAGAGGCAGGAAGAACGTTATCATCAATATCGTATTCGTGATTTCTTTATCCTAAGACAGTCAAAAAATTGCAGACACATTATAATTCAGTTATGTTCGCTTTGTTTTTGCATATTAACTTGGTGGTATCGAGAATGCATGTTGGCCGCTGCCATGATTAGGTTTCGAGCCGAACCAACTCATTTTCCAATTGAGCGTATCATGAAGCAATTTCTCTTCTTCAGTTGTGAGTTGCAGCAGAGTTGCGACAGCGCGTATCAAATGCCGTGCTTCGACCTTAGAAAATAACAATCATGAATCTATTGTGTTTGCTCGAATAAACTGAACACAAATACTGACCTCTCTACTTGTGAGAAATTTTACAATGACATGTTTTAGATACTTAAAATTGACCTCATCCATGACTATGTTACCGCTTAATTGGCTTTTACCAATGCTGAGACCGCAACTGCAATAGTTAATTTGTTGCTTGTCTGGCATCATCATTGTCATAGCACCTGTGTTGTTAATTATTTGTTGCCACTGTTCTATGCCACCACTTCCGCCAGTGCTCCCACCACCTTCTGTTGTTTGACGAAACTCTTTTTGCAACGTCTTCTTAAGATCCGCTAAACGTTGGTTTAGCATCTTTATTGTCTTATTTTTCTCACTTAATTGCTGTTGTACTTCCTCGAAGCCACGTATCTTCTCCTCATTCTCTTGTGTTAACTCTTTCAGTTCCTCGAGCGAATTTTGCCCATCAACGACTTCTTTTTCGCGTGCTTTCAATTCGGTGGCCAAAGTTTTGATTTGCTCATTCAGTTCGTTCATTTCATTACGTTCGTTGCGTAACTCTTTTTTTAGCAGTTCTTCGCTTTGTGATATTTCTGCATTGCGCAGTAGTGCCGTAAGTTTTTCCTCTCGTTCGTTTTCCAGTTCGCTCTGTGTCTCATTGAGTTGTTGTTGTTGCTGTGCGTGCTGTTCGCGGAGTCTTTGCGCTACCTGTTCTGCATTGGCAGCATAATCAGTGAAACGCTCTTCAGCGGATTCGATACGGGCTTTGAGATCTCTTGTTTCGATTTCGAGTGTTTCCTGAATAGAACAAAACAATAACAATAAAACAATTCAATCTGAAAATGCATGCAGTGCGACAAACTAAGCAAGCATTTCTGCTTAGAGCACTAATTCAGTTGGTTGTACTTAAAAATCGCAATTTTTAGGCTTAAGCAATACATTTTGAATGGAAAGAAATGTTTGAAGATTAGTGACAAAACTTAAACTAAGAAAAATAAAAGATGTTAAAGAATTTCTTGTACAGTCAAAAAAATATTTTTAATAAAACAAAAAGCCAACGATTTATAACATATAAACTAAAAAAATCAAACAAATTTAAATATATATAATACAATTAGCAACCTAATGTGTTTGTATGTGGGCGTTTTAATTGGCTGTTTAAGATATGCAAAATGGTTAGTTAAGTAAGATGTGTGGATTTTGTGTTTGTTAGTCATATATCCCATTGCAAATCTTCCATTTCCGAAGCAATACTCACTGATTTGTTACGCTCGAAAAGTATCTGTTGCTCATTTTCGTCACGACACTCTCTTAAAGCTGAATTTAGCTCATCGATTTCCTCCTCGAGCAGTTTGATCTGTGATTTAATGTTGAGGTATAATTTAAATATGTTCTGAATATGGATACTCACCTTATCATTTCGCTGATTTAATTCGTCTTGCGATTTTTGTAACTCGAATTGCAACTGTTTGACCTTTTCACAGGCGTCATCACGCGCTTTCAATGCCTTACGTTTCTCAGTTGTCTCTTCGGCCACTTGCTTAGATAGACGACTAACCTGCGTCTCGAGTGCCAAATTCTGTCCGCTCCATGAACTTTTTATGTCAGAGAGTTGAAGATGCGCTTCCTCCAAGTGCTGTTCGAGCAGTTTACGTTCTTGTACAAGTGCTTTGACCTGCTCCTCGGCATTAAGAGTGGTCAAAACATTAAGACGAGCTTCTTCGACAATTTGCAAACGCATTTTCATGTGACGATTTTCTTCGTTTACTGCAGCAAGTGTCGTTGTTAACTGATTCTTGTCCAATTGCGATGCATGCTGCAAACGTTGAAGCTCATCGCGTAAGTCCTCAACAATTGGTTCCAGTGGTCTTAGCCGCTCTAATTCATGTGTTATATGCTCGATATGATGTTCTTTCTGTCGTATACCGCTTAGCCGATCAACGGCCTCTTGTTCCCGAAATGAGAGTAAATTTTTTAATTTGTCAATTTCGTTTTGCTGCAGATTTTGTATCTTTTCCTGTTCCTCGCAGTAAAGATCCTTCTGGGTTTGTGCTACTTTGACGCTTTCTAGTAAAATTTCGTTCGTCTTATCCACCCGCATCTTCTCTTGTTGCAGCTGAGTGACACTTGCATTAAGGTTCGCCACTTTGGTGCTTAGCTCATTGCATTGACTGCGCAAATGACACATTTGCTCCGTCTATGCGAAATGTTCAAGGTTCATAGACAAACGGAAATATTAATAAGGTAATTTATAAAACGTTGTGATTTATATTTCATGGCCATGTCGCCAGCTTACCTCGGCAACCGATTCACAACCATCTATGTTGGAGTTAACACTCATCATGGATGAAAATCGGCTACGCATGCGATTATTGTTGTTGTTTATCAAACGTGGATGTGTCGTCGTCATACTCGTGTTGGTGGACACATCGGAGCCGGTCTCCTCTTTGATTTTGTTTTTGAGTGTAGCAAACATTTTTTTTTTTTGCTCCTCCCACGATTAACCTGCCGCACGACTGACACGTATTCTTTGGTTTTTAATTTACTGCAGCCAGAAAACTTGACTTCTTACATTCGAAGTTCATTTGTTTCTTCTGTAATTCGTATTTCGATTTAACGCATATTTTAATTTTCTAATTAAAATACGTGCCAGTTTTCTTATCTAATTCTAATTGGAATTGGTAATTTCAGTTGTTGGTAAACACAATTTACATAGTGCTTTACAACACTTCATCGCGCACAAATCGGGACAGATCCAAAAAAAATATGGACAAAAATGGATGTAAATATAAAAAAAAAGGAGAGAAAACTGGACACCGAATGAATAAAACTAAATTAAAGTCAATTTTCACAATTTTGCAACAAATTTCACAAGCAAAAGCCGAAAAATGTCGAATTAAGTGCTGGGCAACTTTTTGCTTGCATTCTGCTTTTTCGTTCCAATTTCATCATTTTTAGTCAATCGGTCATGAGTTCGATTCTACTACCGAAGCCAAAAACAGAATTTTTCAATTTTAGAGTCTCTGTTGTAACAATGGATGTGCTGCTTTAACGCAATTCGAAGAAGTGGCAATTGCAGTTAAAGTCGCGCACGTCGAAGAAGAAGCAGAAAAGAGACCGTTTGAAATAGCTCTCTTGTCTACAGTGAATGCACAACGACTAAGGCGAAAATAGAGCTTCATAAAACGCACGCTTAAAAGCGCCACGATCTGTAGTTTTTCGACTGACAGCAATTTTCCAATTTTGATTCAAAAGTACTATTATAGACAGTTTTGATGAATTCACTATTTCGAAAAAAAATCTTATTTTTTAATTTTCATTTACTACTAAATAACTGATTTACTGGGTTATGTGAGTTTTCACAATGGATTCTCTAAGTAATACATATAAAAAAAAAACGCTTAATAAGCGTCCAAAATTGAGGTACCCGGGAGTACTTTTGCTGTTTTTTGTGTTTTCCAAGTGCTGGGAAACGCCTAAATCGATATTTGCTAATAATGAGTATCGTGATATCGGTCTAGTATCAATTGTTAATAAAAAGAAGCTGACCGCTTACAGGTCTATTGACCGCGTTTCATAGTATTATTTATTTATAAGAAATAAATCACAAAAGTTAATGTATAAACAAAATTATAATTTATTCTTCTTCTTGAATAAACAGGGATGTGTTTGAAAATCATCGATTGAGCATTGACAATACTCCACCACTAATTCCGCGCCTTTTTAATAATTTAATTTAATTTCGACTTTTGTCATTGTCGTTTGAATTTCGATTGTTTTTTACTCGCGCTTTGAACAATCCTATTAATATTTAACTGTCAAGTGATTGAAAAGTATTTTACATACACAATGAGTAATTTTCGCTCGCACAAAAACGAGTCGCATATGAAAGAATCGCCTACATCCTCGCAGCTGGAACAATCGGCACAGCCGCCCCGAGATTTTGAGACCGGCGTTGCGGACGCCGTAAACGACATCACATGCGCGTCGTCCTTGAAAGAGATCAGCTTAATTGAGACGGTAACCAGTTTCCTGGAAGAGAATGGCGCCAGTGACGTCGATCCAAAAGTTTTGCGCAATTTGGCTGAAGCTCTTTCAAAACGTGTAGACGAGTAAGTACAACAACTTTTAAAAACATTCAATGAGCGACTTACAATAACTCTACCAAGCCAGCAGGCGGATTCATTGTTTGACCATACAGTTGAAAGATCTATTGAACATTTGAAATTTCATTACTTAATTTTAAGAAGGGACACAAGTTGATCGTTAATGATCCAAGACACGCTTCCATCAAATTTGTTAATACCACCAACTGCGAAACTAAAACAACACTGCAATTCTTTGAAGTTCTATTAAAAAAGCGCCCAGAACCAACCGAGCAATGATTGACGATTCATACAAATTTCTACTTTTTTTTTGCATTTTGGCAAACAACCAAAATTCGCAATTTTATTAATAAACATTTTGGTCGTCGGTCGTCTTTGACGCCGACGTCGTCACTGGCGTTGCTGCTTCAAGTTCTGCAGCTTGCAAGAGATGAAAGTTTTTTTTTCGTGTGCAAATTTGATTTGTTTCGCCGGTGTCGATGTTGACAAGACCATAAAATTTATGTCATACGATTTCCTTTGTAACACACAAATGCAGATGGTCTCAATGCATGACATGGTCGCACCTTTTTCCAACCGTTGACGTACTTCTTTGCGCAAGTTTTCTTCAGCACGGGAGCGTGTTACATGCGCGCTTTCAAGCAGAAAGAACGAACGTGCATTCGATGATTTTTATAACCATTAACCATAATGTTATAAGTAGGCTTTATGTCATCAAACGTGTAACTTTAGCACGCCCACACGGCGTCCGGACGGCACCATTTGTTCAAGCGAAACGCACTGACGCTGTCATCAAATCGCTTCCCAGTTCGGTATGGCATTTCTTATATTGTATGCTCTTTTTGTAACTCAGCATGAATTGCAAATGCTGCATTCATGTTTTATTGTATGCAGTGTAACACTGTGCTTCTGCTGTATGCTGTTTCTGAAGGACTCTTGCTATGTCCTGTTTAAAACTTTTACATATCTCATTACAAAGAACGTGTTTGAGTGGTTGATTGCAGAAATTAAGACAATATTTGTCAAGTTCCTTTTCGTTTTTCTTTTATCTCAAAACCACTGCCATATTGTCTATACATATAATATAAATATTATATTAAACTCTAGTATTTGAAATAAGCCACATTGCGCGGCCAACGCAACGTGGATCAAATTACACAGCCGAACTTTGTTGACAAATAAACTAATATCAGGATTAGAGAAGCGTTGACAAACAAACATATGGTTTGCCTTATGCGCTTCCGAGCCTTTGTAACTCGCAACTGTGAGCAATTTATACGACAAAAAAAAAACACAACAAAAGGAATAGGAACAACTCATAACTCATCATTAGGACACTGAACTATGCTGGTGGCATCGCTAATGGCAAAGAGCGAGCAAAAAGCGCAGAACAAAATCAAAAAAGTTAACAGGAGTGCAGGAGTGCAGCACACATAGTCAGTTGGCGCCGGCAGCATGTTTATCACGCTGAGCAAACAATTGGAAAAATGAATTGAAAACGTGTGGGACCGAAAAACACATGGCCAATGTGTGTGTGTGTGTGTGCATACGAAAATGTTTTATTGTGAAAATGCAGCACATGTTTTAGGTTTCGATTGCCATAAAGGGATGTTTGTTCGGGATCGAAATGGACCAAAGGATAATTGCAGAAAGTGGCATGTGTTAACTGCAAGCGAGTAAAAAAAATACACACAAAAATATAACACAGAGGACTGTTTGAAAAACTCTAATCTTTACCTACTTTCAAAATGGAAAATGTAAACAACAAAAAATTCGGCACGTGTCGTACAACTTGAACATTAATTGAGTAATTTTCCAAATGTTCGATTTTTCAGTTATTCTTATTTCAAAGATTAACATTGACGCCACCCAAACCTGTCAAAAACGCACAGTATTTTGTTTTTTTGTTTTTGATTATATGTTGCTTGAATCGACATGTTTCATTGTTGGATGAACTCAATAGATAATGTGCATTTTGACTACTGTGTAGATAACTTTCGGTTCAGGTGCATCTACCTGTTTGGTAAAGTTGTTGTTGTTGTATCTTTGGTATTACTTCTGTTATGCCAGCATGATTATTCCCGTACGTATTTTTAGGGGTTAGAATGAGGTCAAGCATAGATATGAGACAAGTCCGTTAAACACCTGTAATCCTCTATGAAATGTTTATTATCATTTTGAACGTCTGTGTCGCTAGTTTCTTGTATATTTAATGGTTGACTTCGAGAGTAAAGCAAGTGAATTAATTGTTTTTGTAGAAGTCACGACTTTTGCTGATAATACTTAATAAAAAATTGTATATTTATTTGGAAATCTCACAGCGGCATGTGTGCTCAATCGATCATAAATATAGATTTTGAAATTCAACGATGGAATACGAAAACAAAATGCGAAGGTTACTGAGGTCTTAGGGTGTACGCACGCACGCACGCACGCCGACGAGTTATCACTCGAAGCGGCAAAAGTGTTTCGTATCAACAAGGAAAGGGAGACGATTTCATATGCTCTCAACCTTTGCCAACAGCATCCGTAATCCATTGAGCGTACTATAAAGGCGATATTTCATCTGACTAGGTTGACGCTCTTGTTCTCTTCTACTTTATAAAAATACTCATCGTTTTATTCTTGCGTATATTTTGGCTTTGTACTAATGCAGAGTAATAAGATTATTAAATTTCTTCTGACAAAAGAGCAGTTGAAGAAAATTCTTGAACTTATATATTATATTAGTTTCATCGCATCGAAAATGTATGTAACACCTAAAAATAGGTGTGCCAAACCCTACAAAGTATATATATTTTTTATTAGCAACGAAAAAGAATTCAATTTCGACTCCATCAACAGTCTCGGAGATAGTTTCTTTTGATCTTGATTAATCTATTCAATAAGCAGATTAAGTTTATTCACACTTATTTATGGGCGAGGTGCAAACAATTGAAGCTAATTCGGGTAAAAAATTACCATAGTCTTATTTTTTTTCGGCTGTTGAGTTAGGAAAGAAAATTTGGCGTGTTTATTGTTGAATTGAAGAGCAACAAGATATTCGAAATTACAAGGTTTTCCGAAGTCTTTCACTCTCCACTGCAGTTTCTTACTTCTTTTAATTCTTGCTGCCTTGGATAATGAAGTGCATCATTGTTGCTTTGTAGCCGACACATTAAACTTCTACCCTTACATTTTGATAAGCACAGTGCATTTTCCTACTTGCATTTTTTTACTCTCTTTCACTCTCTCACACACATTTAATTTCATTTACTCTGGCACTCACATTTACGCACGCAGCTGCTTTTCTTTGATGAGCGTCATACGCTCAGTTCATGTTTTTGAGCGCTTTTTGGATTCAGTTCTGTTCTTGCTTTCGGTTCAATTAGACGTGCAGTTGATACTTTTTTAATTCGTTTCGGTTTGCTTGCTTGAATCTTTGAAAACAATAATACAAAAACAAACATACATATAGATTCGTATTTCGTGAAGCAAAAAAAACTACAAGAGAAACAACAACAACGTCAAAAATAATATATTTCATCTGTTTAGTTTTGTAATCAACAAGAAGATACATTTTGAATGGAAATATTGAATAAAAAGCGAGCGTGCTACTTTGTCATGCATCGTATTTTCTAGTAAAATATACAAAAAATGTATGCTTAAGTTTTGTTATTTTTTTTTTATACGTTCAAAAATCAGTTTCAGTGCCAAAAACAATTTCGGTTTTCAAACGTGTGCCGCTTTTGTTGCAATTGCTTCTTCTTTTAAATTGTCTTTGTTCCTCGCTTTTTGTGGTTTTTTGTTGTTAATTTTGACTTTGTGGTTGTGTGCGGTTTATTTTTTAATTTATTTCAATTGAAATTGATTAATGCAACTGTGTGTAAAGAGCGCGTAAAAGAAAGCGTGTTATAAAAAAAATAAATAAAATAAAATAAAAAAAAAAGACAAAAGTGGCATATATAAAAATACGCACAAAGCGAGTCGACCCGCGCACGCCCCTTCATCAGGCGCAAAGAGCAGTCGTTCCTTGCCAGCAACTTGCCATACAATAGCAACAACAACAATAACAACAACGACGACGACACAGCATCACAAAGCACTGTAGAGCAATAACAACTACAGCAACAACAACAACAACGATAATAATGAAAACACACACTTTGTAAGTTTTTCCTGCCACACGCTGTCGATTTTTCATACGTTGTTTTTGTTTTACGTTATCAAAAGATACAAAAAAAAATTGAAACATTAAAAAATGCTTGCGAAATTTGTTTTTTTTTTGTCTTATTTGTTTATTTTTAAGAATTCTTTTTTTTTTTTATTTGTAATGTTTTTTTAAGGTTGCCTTTGTTTTTATTCATTTTGTCGAATAATTCGCGCAGTCGGAAAATTCGACGTTTGTCGAGATTTCTCTTTTTTTTTGTAGAATTTAACTTTGGCGCAGCAGCCTCTCTCACACAGAGACACACACACTTATATATATAGAGTAATACGCTGGAGCAGCTGTTTGATGTTGAGTTCAGTTCCTTCGCTTTACTCTCGTATGCATTTTTAAGGCACTCTCTTTCTCTCTTTGTCAGGATTCTGCGTTTGTAGTTTGAATTGTTTTTGTTTTGAATTTTATTTGCTTTCCTTATTTGTTCTGTATTTTGTTCATACTTACAAAACATACAAATTTACTTGGTGACTCACGACCACTAGTAGGATTCTCATATGTTAATTCATGATTCATGTGGAATGTCCTTGCATCGACGCGTAATTGAGGTCATAACATGCCAATGCTGCTCGTGTTATGTAAGTCATTACTAATGTTTGTGAGTCACTCTGAATTTCTGATTCATAATTCGGTTACGTTTGGTCAAAAACTTTTACCAAAACTTCTCTTCAAAGAAGTCCTTGTCAATATACGTTAGTAGCATGTGAATATCTGACAATTTCCAGTCGATTCACATCATTTGGCATGCCTTTGTATTGCATTTGTGTTTAATGGCATGCTTAGGGGCGGTTTTCCTATACAGCGTCCTGTGATGCGCTTTACAGCAACAAACTAGTTTTCATTGACAACATGCCATTACAGCATCGAGTACAGTTTCGTATTTTTTTTTTTGTGCATATAATTTTTATACTTTTGCAATTTGTGCATGTTTCCATTTCATTTCTGCTAAATTGATTAACATCATTTTAAACAAAAGACTTTATTTATATGCATATTTACTCATATGAAAAAAATTTGCTTGTAAGTTTCTTGGTAAACATGACTGACTGGCTTTCGATGTTGATTCCAAAAGCACACTCATTTCTGTATTTGAACATAATATTTTGTTGTTGCGCTTAAAGTTTCTTATCAGTTTGCAGTTTACTTATTAGTCTAACAAGGTTTTTTCTGCTTAAATACAAGACAAACATAGCAAAATTTAGATATGGCAAAAAGTATTATGACGTTTGAGTTTATTCTCTTTATACTCTTCATGCAACAAAATAGTATTATATTATTATAACAAAACGAGTATTTATAGCTATGTCCGTTTGTACGAACCCCTCCCACAGTTTTCAAGCTAGTGGCCTGAAATATTACAACAATTTTTCTTTTTTATGAGATCAACTCATTGGTCTAAGCCGGCATGATTGGACCACTGGAACTGGTAGCTCTGATACCAAAAGAAGAAGGAAACTGAACAGAATTTTAATTTTTGTTTGTTTTTCAAGATAGAAGGCTGCAATTTGAATGATTATCTAAATGACTAACTGTGTATTAGTACCTATTAGTCCGAAACCTCGAAGAGGTAACTGATAGAGGGATCTTGCTAGCCGAATTCAGGAATTTCCATAACTCTGACTCTCAAGGAGCTACAATAATAAAAATTCGTATGTAGGCTATTTAGAGAAAGAGAAATGAGATACCAATAAATGGGCGTGGCACTAGAAAAAGGCCCTGAAGAGTATTTAAACTTCGGGAAGACTGAAGACAGCGTCCTTACTTGTTGCCTTGTGTTATTGCCTCAATAAAAGTACAATATTTGGCTATTGCCCTAATTATGTTGACTTGATGACTTTTTTGGCGCCAGAAAATGTATTAAATACAAATTTTTTTCTCATCTTCATTTTTGTCATATTCAATGCCTTCAAAAATTTTACGACGAAATGCGAAATTCACACAATTAAATGCGTTTTAATTTCGTTTTTGACGCCAAATTGACAAGTGAATGGAGACTCTCTGTGCGCAACAACAATTACAAATTGCAACAGTTGTGCAGTGATGCCGTTGCCTAATGCCATTTTGATGGCTACAGGTCGAGATAAATGCTGCCATATAAGTACGTCGGAACGTTTAAATAGCATTTGTTGTTGCTCATTAGCAGCATTCGGCTTTTGTATTTGTTTTTTGTTCAGAACTTTTACACAAATGGAAATAATTTGTTGAACGCGTTTTTTTTCGCTTTGACATTTGATTTTTTTTTTGTTTTCATTAAATTTTCTCCAATTGGCGCGCATTTTCTAATTAAGTCACACAAAGTGAGCTCAGATTTCAAGTTCGAATTCGTTTTGTTTTTCATTAACAAATAACATTTTCATTTGTTGTTTTATAATAAGCTAACTAAGCTAAGCTAAACTGAGCCGAGCCGAGCTGAAAGTCGTGCGGCTTTTCGCTTCACTACGATTTTTATTATAATCATTAAAGGCTTATTTTCTCCGTTTGTTAGTTAACTTTATATTATGTAATCGTTTGATATTCATTTGCATTTGCTTATGGCGCCAACAAGCGGAAAATTATGCATTGAAAATAGTTTTACACGATTTATTCAATGCATTTATTGATTGTTTTGTTTTGAATTCCTAAAGAATTTGTTTTTATTTTCGTGTTTTCAATGCCTTCGATTCCTGTTCTTATATAAAACCTTATTTGTTCTCGAACAATGTTATGAGACGTAAACTCATAAGAAATGCCTTAATTATATTTGTAAATTTTCAACAGAAGTTCGGAAGCGCTTACAGTGAGCGCACTAATCTTGAACATATGTGCCGCAAATAAAATGCAACATTATCACAACATTATAAAGTAAGATATCAACAATAACAACAACAACAACAGCGGCAACACAAATGCCCGCAAGTTGAAAGGCCGCTCAGCATTTTACAATAAACACTCAGCACAACAAAATGTAAAGATAAAAATAATAATAATAATAAAGAAAAATGGGTTAAAGCGCGAGTCTTATCAAAACATGACTACTGCAAAGAGGCATGCATAATGAAAGATAAAGTAATGAAAAGTCGCCATAAAAACGACTGCCAGACGAAAAAATATTCAAAATGAAAGAGAAACAACAATAATGGTAAAGGTTAATGGCGGCATAAAATTCTTGTTATTCATTGATATTTTCACAAAAACAAAAGTTGAAGGTGCGAATAATTTTATGAGCTTATAAACCAGATTATTTTAAAGTTATCGCTTAGTTTTTCAACTGCAAATGAGGATTACCTGCGGCGCAGATTTTGTTTATCGGAGTTTCGACCTCTGTAAATGAGTTGTAATAAGTATCATTGACGCTTTGTCTGTGTTTTCAAAGGGCACTTGCATTTGTAGCTCATACTTAGTTGCATGCTGCAAGTAAATAAAATGAGAATGGGTGTGAAAATGAAGTCACCAAGAATGGCGCTTCATTCAAAGTCTTATGATGAGTTCTTTCACACTTTGCTAAGTATAAATTGGTTTTCAATGAATCGTCTTCATTAACTATTCATGTGTTTTAGCACTTTAGCGAACGTGTGTGAGTTAGTCTAATTCACTGAGTATTTTAACTTTGTTATCTCTAATCAGATGTTAAAGAAATCTATATACAACTTGAAAGTCACGTTCATGCATTCGATATTGTATGTATATGATATTTTTGCTGTTGTTGTTATTCATTTGCTTATCAATGCAATGACAAGCTGACAAAGTAAAGCGTTGAATCGTCTGAAATCGTCACAAACGACGTCATGCTTTTTCAGCACGGTTTCTGATTACCGCAAATCGCATTTTCTATGTAAAAACACAATTATTGTTTACAAAACATTCACTCTCGGCTTCCTATGTACTTTTGTATTGACCGACCGACCGGCTGGCTGGCTGGCTGGCTGTGTACATCAAAAGTTAGTCAGTTGTTCGTTCATTTTGCTTGAACATCAAAGCTGTTTAAAGTTGCATTTACTGCAAGAGCTAAAATTATCAATTGTTTGTGGTCTGTGCACGAATTAATAGTCAATTTTTTCCAATTTGGTTCAACGGATGTACTAAAGATAGCCAACTGAGTATACTTCTCTTAGTCAGCCAAGCAGTGAGGCCATTTTATTGTTTATTTATTATGTTTTGGTCAACGCTTCATCGCGGCCAAATCGCATATTGTTTATAAACAAACTGACGTTTATGTTAATTTAAATAAAGTCATTTTGGCCGCAAAGTAAAAATACATGAAATTTCGAACTTTTGAGTGCGTTTTTCGGTTTTGAAGTTTTGTTTCAGAAAACGAGTCTAATTTTTTGTTGACTCATAAATCTTTGTCAAAATAATGACTTACATAAATTTTGTATGTTTTTAGAAGTACTTGTGTACATTTCAGTTTTTTTTAACGAATAAATTATGGTAAATTAATGTGTAATAATTTACTTAATTTTAGTTGTGCATTTTTCAACAATTTATTAGTATAAAGTTTGCCAGTAGACGCCCCCTTTACTAAAATGCCTCAAAGTTCGAAAGTAAAATGCTCTAACTTACTTTTGAATGCTAGACTGTCGTTTGTGTCAGTGGTTTCTTCATAACATATGTTGTGTCATGTAAAAGTTGTCAGGATTGATCTTATTTGACCACAGTGGCATTTATTCACTTGAAAAGGACTTCCACAAATTATTAATTCTGACAGTATGCAGCGAAATCAGAGCGATTCTCTCTAGATTACTTATTATTTAAAATGTAACGTGAGTGTGAGAGAGGGAGTGTTCAACAAAATCTCATCAAAGAAGTCTTGATTTCAAGAAAAAACCTCACTTTATTTATGAATACGAAAGTTGATTTTTAATTTGTCAATCAATTACTTTTTAATATGTTTTTGTATCTCAATCATACCAATTTGTCACGCCAAGCAATCAACTGCTTGACAATCTCCGCCACTTGTTGCTTACTTGAGTCGCGTCATGTTGTCTTCCTTCAATACGAATCCTTAATAAATTCCTTCGTCGTCGTATGTTGTTGCCAAAGCAAACAAACGCCCTTCGACGCACATTCCCTTGCAACACAAGCGTTCTGTTGTAACCATAGCTATATGTTTTGTCCAAACAAATCCGGGCGTAAATTCGATTTTTGTATTTGGTTTTTCCTTAAATGTTTTCATTTCGTGTAAAATATTTCACTTGAGTTGACACAAACACAAGAATAAAGACAAAAAAAAAGAAACAAACAACAATTTCAGAATTTTTGCTCATTTCCCAAAATAAGTTTTCTGTGTTCAAAAAAAAATTAACAAAAAAAGATAAATAAATAAAATGTGTCGTCTTTATATTATTGTATGAGCATTTTAAAAAGATATATAAAAAACATGAGTGCCAAAACCCACACGTGAATTTTTCCGTCTGCTTGGATGAGAAGTTTTCGAAGGCGGCGATTGTAAGTGCCAAAAATCGGATTTTGGGTTGTTCTGTGTTAATGTTTTCTGCTTTTTTTTATTTTCACACTTGAGTGACATTTTCATAAAATATTAATTGGCGGTTTTTTATGCTATGCGCTACTTTTGAAATAACAATAAAAAAATACATGTTTTAATCGTTTAATTAATGCAATTTCTGTCATGTTTTTCATTTTGTTCATGTTCTCATAGCGCAACAATAAAACATGATGAATTAGGCATTTGCAAATGGCGCGTTTTTGTTTATGCTTAACGATTTTTACATTTTTTTTTAATTCATAAACTTTATGCATCAAAAGAAATGCGTGTGAAAATAGGCTTTTGTGCAAATCAAAGAGTTTTCTTCACAGTTTTTTAAGCACTTTTCGCTTTCCACGAAATATGTTAAAGTTAATGTTTCGTAAGTACTTTTCATTTGAAAAGCAAAAAAATGTTGCTGCTTTGTATATGAAAAATACACAAATCGAAAATTACTTGATTTTGTTTGGTTGTTCTTTAATTCGTACGCTTTTGTGAAAAAATACAAAAAGCATTTGCACTTTTACTTTCAATTACAAGTGATGTTGTGCACACTCGTCCGCTCGCTGGCGACAATGCCCCTGACTAAGCAAAATCTTCTCGAGTAACTCATCTAACAACAGATCGCCATCAATTGTGAACAAACGATGGTGTTGTTGTTCTTGGTGTTGTTGGTGTTGTTGCAGCAGAGACGTTGTCAAGTAGCTAAATTGCAGTGGCAGAGTGTGTGAGAGAGTGAGAGAAAAGAAAAGCGACGACCCAAATTGCAAGTGAAACGCAACGTGCAAGAGGACCGAAACTAATTGACGTTGACAATTGTGGCTTGCTGACTTTTTCAGGTTGATATTTTGTCATTGTATTTGTATAAGTGTGTGTGTGTGTGTGTGTGAGCTTTGTGCGAAAGCCAACGCAATGTAAATTAATGTAAGCATTTTTTTTCGCAACGTTTGTGAAACCGTAATACAAAAACAACAACAAAAACGACGACAACATAGCGTATTTTATATATGCACTTCAAAATTTTCTAATGACTCCAAAAATATTCTACTCCCAAATTAGCTAAGAAAGAAATAAAACAAAAAAAAAAAACCCATTAAATGCACACGGATTTTGGCCTTTGAGTGTTGTGCAACAACAATAACAACAAAGAAGAAGAAGAAGAAAACCATAGAGGATTCAGCTAGTCGTGAGTGAGTCATCATTAAACGTCGTCATCGTCATCGTCATCGTCAACTGCAAACACAAATTGCAAAAGTACAGCATACGTGCACGTACACATACACGGCGTATACGCAATTTTGTTTTATTCTTATTTACGCTCAATTAATTTACATGAAACTTTGACGCCAAGGAAATTAGAAAGAATGAAAAGAGGCCAAAATTAACGACGTGCAATTGGAAAGGAGCACCAGATACAAATACATTTACATACATACATACATGTTGTTGCAAATGTTGTCGAGCAGAATTTTTGGCGGCAATTTTGTAGCAAAGTCGTCGCAGTTTTGATTAGCATGCGTCGCTGTGCAAATCGGAAAATCGGAAAGTCACTCAATCGTTTTGGCAAAAATGCACGCAAAACGTTATTAAATTACTATGATGGCATAAATGCGGAGAATTTCAAAGACAATTGAAAATAAATAACAAACAATTAAACGTAAACAAAACCAAAGATAAAAAAATCAAGCAAAGCATAGAAACAATTCAACGAACAACACGTAGTCAATTTAAACCAAAGTTTGTGAAAAATAATTCACCAAAGTGTTAAGAACAAAAAAAAAATCAAAAATCAACAATAAAGGCTTTAAGCTTTAAGTGTGTGCCAAAAATACAACTAAAAAAAAGTATATATTTTATGAAAAAATAATTTTTTCATTTGAAACTTAAAAGAAACCAAAAAAAAAGATACCAAAAAGTATCTTTTAATCAATGTTATAGAAGATGTCGGGCATATTTCGCAATACCGGCAATGCGTCGGAAACGACGCCACACAAGCGTTATTCGCTCGGTGCATTTTGGTAAGATTATGATATTTTTTTAACTAAAACTAATGTTGACTAACAACAAACCATCGACGAAAGGTTGTGTTCAATATTGCATGCGCGCATGTTTGCTTGTCATCATTTTACTGTTTCGGCAAATCATTTTTAATTATGCTTAATAACCTTTAATAATCACAAACTGATTCATCAGCTAAATGATGATTTCATTGCAACATAAAAGTGTTGTATGTCGTCATCTTATGCTAGCGAACATAAAGCATAAGAAACTCAGCTAACAAGCGAAGTTGTAATAAACATTCATAATAAAAGTGTTGTATGTCGTTATCTTATGCTAGCGAACATAATTCAAAAGCATAAGAAACTCAGCTAACAAGCGAAGTTGTAATAAATATTCATAACAAAAGTGTTGTATGTTGTTATCTTATGCTAGCGAACATGATTCAAAAGCATAAGAAACTCAGCTAACAAGCGAAGTTGTAATAAACATTCAATACATTAATGTTGTATGTCGACACCTGATGCTAACAAACATAATTCAATATTGCAGTTTTATGCACTTTCTTATCCCTTTTACTAACATTCGATTTAAAATGTGTCTAAATGAAATCACTTTACTTAAATAGTTTTTATGTGCCTTTTTTTAAATACATAGTCGCTCTTCGACTTGAAAGGTCAAAAGTTATACAAGTCGATTTCATTGTAACTTCATTTCTTGGCTTGAACTTTGTACTTAAAATGCATTTCAGTGCAATGCCGTAAAAGTTTTGCCTTATCTGTTTTTATGTCTAATAATAGAAAAGCGCATTGCAGTTACAGTTTCTGTACTTGAAGACAAATGGAAATGCTTGTGCATTGCAAATAACATGGCGAGGCTTAAGTCGTTATAGCTGTAATATAAAAGATAGTAAAAAGAGTTGTGTGAGTTGTTTCATCAAGATTTTTTTTTTATAAAGAACGATGAACGAGAACAAGAACTTTATATAACATTAACTGTTCACAGTGCTGTTTGAGTTTGTATTGTATATCAGAAGTGTTTGTCTCTTTATGCATTTTACACCCCCCAAGTCACTCTTATACATACATACATACATATGTGACGATGATCGTCATCAACGCGTTGAGAGTCAATATTTGTGACGCTATAAAAAAAAAACGAAGAGCAACAACAACTAACAAACGCCCTCAATGTGCATGAAAGATACACGCAAACCTACAAAGGTCATTCAACTTAATGAGACATTGAGTCAACTTTGAAACTCTTCGCGCATCTCATCAGTAACCAAAATGTTGTAATCATTTGTTGTATGCCATGTGTGTATTAGGTAAGCTTAGTTGTACTTACAAAAGGCACAATTGCCACTGTACAGAGCACTGTACGTTCAGTCAACAAATATCAGCATTTTTCATATAATTGTTTACAATTACAGTCAAAGCGAGCGTAGAGTGAAGCGCTTGGCGTCAACTTCTGATAAGTTATTTAGTCTGCTTTTGTAAATAAGTTGAAAGTTGATAGATGCTTTCATTTGTTGCGCGCTTGTCTATTGTTATTTAAATTATTGTTGTTAAGAGTAATTATCATAGCGTCAGAAAGCGAGGAAGGGTTGGCGGGAGAGAGAGATAGAGAAATGTAAATAAAGTTTATCAGTTTTATAAAGTGTTGCAAATAATGAAAGTGCAATGAGTAGTAAGAGAGAGATAGAAAGGCGCAAAGTTCATTTTTTGTATGGCACTTGATTAGAGTCAAGACTTCTGCTAGCATAAAATTAATATGGGTTTCAAATGCTTGAAGCTTCCAGAAGTGTGTGTGTGTGTTCCAGTCTGGCAAACTGCTAATGCCTTTTTTTATGGGCACCCATCACAGTTGACCAACTGTGCGCCAATTTGCCATACTAAACATTTCGAAATCAAACTGCGCATAGCTCATTCACTTCACGTCAACTCATTTTCAATGGCCACATAGCATGTTCAGTCCAGAAATTGAGACCACATGAAATATTAGAGCAAATGCATTCAAAACTTGCCCATTGGCTGGCAAAAGCACACTTGTACAAACATCAATTTAGATGCAACCCGGCGCGTTAAGCGATCAACATAAATAAACAACGAAAGGCAAACAAATTGCCTTGACTTGACGGCTTCAATGGAACTCAAATCAAATATCGATTGGCCGCAAATGTCTGCTGCAGTGTTGTATCGTTTATCTTTTGGTC
Organism: Phortica magna; assembly: GCA_037044515.1. Lineage (NCBI taxonomy): Eukaryota > Metazoa > Arthropoda > Insecta > Diptera > Drosophilidae > Phortica > Phortica magna. The sequence continues at coordinate 28,282 of JBAMBP010002734.1, forward strand.
CTCCGAAACAACAAACACTTGAGTTTTGAAAAATGAGCCAAATTGTTTATAATATTTCACACTTTTGGATTTAGGACAAAAGCATTTTGATACCAAAGATTATACCGAATTAGTTATGCATTTTAACATTAAATTTTTGATACAAGATTTGTTGCCTTCATATTTTGAATGCCGCAAAGATAAATGAACAATTAAAAAAAAATTCAAACTATTTTGGGAATTTTTTAGATTTTCTTCTTCTATTTTTGTATAAAATTCGAAGAAAAATTCGAGAACCTAAAAGAACTGAAAGTTTTGAATATTCAAATGTGTTTTTAATTTAGACTTTTTAGTTTGTTTTCTTGTTTCTCGAAATAAAAAAAAAAATAAGAATCGTTAAATTCAAACATAAGCATTTGAATGAAGGACACTTTCCCATTCAATCTATTTTTTTTTTCTTTTTCTCTCATTGATTTATGCTACAATATGTACTCTGACCTGGGCGTGTTCAAATGTTTAAACTTTTGTACAATTTAAGTGCTTTTGTGTCTGCTCATGTACAATTCAATTTTGTGTATGTAACAATCAAATCGGTTTTCATGCTTGAATTCACCTAAAACGTAATTTCAAACTATGCCAAAATAAGTTTGTCGTCGTCATCGTCATCGTTGTTGTTGTCGAAATTGTCTTGGTTTGAAATCTTTTTTCTTTGTGTTGCATTAAGTAAACGAAAACTTTTGTGGAATTGCGATTTAGGTGACTGAGTTTGTGATAATCGTTTATAATTTGCATTTTCTTTTTGGGTTTTTGGGTTAAATACTTGATTTGATTTAAGTTGTATGCTTTGGGTGCGGCAGTGCGCAGTGAGAGTTTGTAAATATTTACAATAGCCTGCCTAAAAGCATGCTACAGTATTCTAGACAACAGCTTAGCAATTGTATAGCAGACTTTTCAGCAGCAGTTTGTATAAAAGATGAGTTTTAAACAGATTATAAAAGTTAACCAAGCGGATACGTTAACATTTTTTTTTTTAAATTGCTTTAATGCTTAACTAAAAATAGCAACAAACGCGAATCACCGACGCACATAACTATAAATCAAATACGAATTAATTAAACAAATCAATGGTTATAAAAGTGAGCATTCATGCAAACAACATTATTATTAGCACGTCTTTGTGTCAGATTACGACTGTTTAATGTTTATTATTTAGTCAAAGTGCCAAAACCGGTTTAAGATAAGCGCGTAAGCCACAAAGATCAGCTGGGCGCGTCTTTATGTTTAACTGCTGTGGCCAAAGCACGAATCAGTAGCCGCGACGACCTCAGACCGCGTCAATCGACACGAAATTTACTAGACAGCTTCATCATAAAATATTAAAATTAAGCATGCAAGCAAACGGCAATTTTATTCAACGTAAATTTATGCGTTTTTGCATTGCAAATTTATCGATAATTTGGCTGTTGTTGCTGTTGACGCCGACGCAGGCGCGTCGTTTGAATCGCTGTGAGCTTGCCGGCCAATTGTATATACTCGATGTGCCGAAGTCAGAGTTGCCGCTTTGGTTGTGCATAGCCGATTTCGAGAGTCGCTTCAATACGCATGTCATTGGCCAACGCAACGATGATGGCTCAAATGATTATGGCATCTTTCAGATTAGTGATCGTTATTGGTGTGCGCCGAATGTGACAACGAGCAACGATGAAGGCGAAGGCGAAGGCACGGCGGTCAATGAACCGCCATTGGGATATTATGCGTTCAACGAATGCAATGTGAATTGCACCGAATTGATTAAAGATGATATCACAAAGTCTGTGGCTTGTGCCAAACTTATACTACGCCAGCAAGGCTGGAGCGCTTGGTCCGTGTACGAGGAGTTCTGTAATGGCACATTGGTTGCTGAGCATGACGATGTCGCACAGTGTTTTCAATAAAAAAAAAGCTTATCAAGCGATGAGCGTAACTTGTCGCCAAGCCTAAACGACGCAATGTTCTAACTTTAAACAAATCCAAACAAATTCTAGACAAAACAAGTTCTCGAAACTTTTGTTTTGTTTGCAAAATTCTAAAGCAAAATTTCAAAAGCGTCGATGACTCCAAAGACGTCGACGACGAGTTAATTGGTTCAGTATAACGCACATGAACGCAATGAATTCGCTTGTGCGCTCGCCGTCGCCGCCGCTGCTGTTGCTGTTCCTGCTGCTGCTGAAACTCAGCCAGTGGCCAACGCCCAGTATCGCACGCCAGTTGGATCGTTGCACGCTCGCTCGTGAACTGTTACGTCTGGGCGTGCCGCACGTGGAACTGCCGCTTTGGACATGCATTGCGCGTTACGAGAGTAAATTCAATACGAGCGCAATTGGACGCTTGAATGGCAACTGGTCGAACGATTATGGCATCTTTCAGTTCAGCGATCGCTATTGGTGCGTGTCACGGCCGACGCGTGTCTCGGCGAATCTATGCAAAGTCGATTGTGCACGTTTGCTCGCCGATGATTTACGCGAATCCGTGCGTTGTGCACAGCTTGTGCGTGCGCTGCAAGGTTGGCAAGCGTGGGCCGTCTATCGTGGCTTTTGCGAACGTCGCGTATCCGAGGAGCAACTTGCTTTGAAGCATGAGTGTCGTTTGACGAAATAAAAATGCTGTGTTGTGCTTATTATTTTTGCTTGTGTTGTTGTTGATTCTATTAAAACTTTTACTATTTGTTAATTGCATAATTTGCATTTCCTTATTTGGTTTTTCCTTGTTGGCTCTTGTTTTCATATTGAAATTTGTTTCATTGTAGATTTTTTTGTTGGCCTCGCTTTGCATTTTTGCATCTTTTCCACTTCAGTACACAACTGGCAGCTTCAGTTATGATTTTGTACAAGTTTTATTGTCTTCTTTTTTTTTCAATTTGTATTTTTTTCATTTTGCAAGGCGAGTTCATCTCGTTGTGGTCGTTGTTGTTGTTTTTGCTGCTGCCGCTGCATTTGCTTCACAACTCATGCTGTTTTTGTTGATCTTAAGCAGCCTTCACAGACCGATTTATCATGATGCGTTGTTGTTTTTTTTTTCCACTTGAGCATTCAAAATAATGCAATTCATTATTCTTTGTTTGATTGTTTGCATTTCACTTATGGCAACATTTGTGCTGTAATTGCATTTAATCATTCCGCATTTTCATAAAGTTGTCGATATTTGACCTGCTTTAGCTGATTTATAGCCTCAAGGATTTACACATATGTACATATAATCTCATACATCAAGTAACGCAATAATTAGCTACTTTTAATTAAAGTTTTATAATTAATTGAAGTTTTCCCTTTGAGTTTTCTTGCTTACACTTTTCAACACAAACAACTTCACTTTGCTTGTGCATGTGTGCATTTGTCTATTTTTAGACACAACGAAAGTCATGAAGAACTGTCGCTCGTTGTCACTCAAGTGCACAACAAGTTGGCACTACTCCTTAGAGTACAACACAACACATAGACGATATGTCTGTGCATTCGTGCATGTGTGCAACCACGGACTCAACTTGTTGCTAATATTAGCTTAGCGTATTTATAGTACCATTTGCTCCCATGCTGCCGCAGCGCACACTCATTAGAAGAGTTAGTTGTGGCTTTCCAAACGTGTGTACCTGCCACTGCAGCGTATCCTGCTTTAAATTTCGAGATTTTTTCTCCAAATGACTTTCATTTCCTGTGTCACTCTTTCTTAATTGAAAAGCATATCGGATTACCGCAACAAAGTCGTTGACTTGTTGTTATTTCTTTGACAAATTTATGGTGTAAAACAAGTTGTGCGTTCCTTGATATGAGTTCGAAGTATGGTATGTGTGGCTTTATCAACTTGTTCACCACAAGTTAAGAAGTTTTCTGTATAAATCAACTTATACTGCTGTAACCGCATTGGCATTTTTTACATTGAATTATTTTCTCTCAATCTTTAATTTTTTTGATTTTTTTTTTCAATAATATCAAAGGTTAAGGAGAAAAACGCATAACATTTGACTTTACTTGTTTCAAATGAACATATCTCAAAGTCCAGTTTGACAATAATGTCTTCAAAGAAATTCTTACTCACTTTCACTGCTTTTTCCAAATGCTCTGCCCTTGTATTAATTTCATAAACAAATTGAATCATATTTTAATTTGACAATTAAATAAAAAAAACTCTATTGTTGCTTGTTGTATGTGAGACGACACACATGTGCGGTCAAATCAGCTTCACACACATCACACTCGAAGTCTTGGACTTGCTCGATGATTGTTGTTGAATTCTGAATAATTGCCACATGAGGTCACAGGCATTAATTCATGCAAATGAAAAAAATTACGCTGACTGCGGAATAAAAAGTTTATTTATTTTTTTGTTGTTAATTTTTCTTATTTCAAGTACATTTCAGTAGCGTAAATTACGCCTTTTTCGCCATTATCCGGTCCCGACACAGCCATGTTGCCACTTGCAAAATCAACTTGAAGCTAACTTGTGTAAATTAAATTTATGCTCATCATTATTATTATTATTTTTTTTTCATTTTCGTTTTAATTAATAAATTCATTTTGCACGCTACGTAATTGTCGAATTAGTCTTAATAATTTATAACTTTAAATTGTCATATTGTATTTTTTTTTGTTTTTCAAGATTTATATATTAATTATAAACTCTATGATTTATTCTTATTGCAGCACAAGTCCGGGCACACTTCAAGATGTAACCATGGATAACTCATGTAAGTCGCTGAAACAATGCTTTCGTCAACAATTTTTAGTTGGTATTTCTTTCGAATTGTTATTTCAATTCTTATAATTTTGCAATCTGAGGGATCATTGCATTTAACTTGATTGTTAGTTTTACTTCTGGTTGTGCCTTTTGGCAACTCATCAAGTATTTCGTATCAAACATATTAAAGTCATTTCATTTCATCTGTAAAGCTGTTGATGAAATTGTCAACGCATCTTTTTACGCCCACGCACGACGCGCTTGACGAAAAGTGATTTTAATGTAGCTGCATTTTTTTTATCTTCATTCATTCACTCATTCATTCATGTCATTTGGCATTTGGCGTCTTTGCTTTGTATGAAATAATAAAGTTTATTTATTGTTTCATAAAATGATATAAAACTTGTTGATTTCTGTTATTGCCTTCTATTTTGTGGGTGCGACTATAAAAACGCATATTTGTTGTTGCAACTTTTTTGTTTTATTTTTGGTAATGAATTATTCATTGGCCAGAAGATTTTCCACCTTAACTCAGCAAGCTTTTGAAATTCAAATAGTTTTATGTCAGAAACACATATATTTTTAATAATTGTAAAATCATTTATTGGAACGTGTAGCAGCACACAAAATACACCAGTACACACATACACCCACACACTGAGTACGAGGGGAGAATCTCCCCGGCAACGAGTTATATTTTTATATTGCAACATACATAATGTCAGCATTTGTATTGCGTACTAAATTATCGGACATAAAAAGATTCAATGAGGAATTTGGTATTATTATTAATATCCTTTTTTTTCATCTTCTATTTTTTTTATATTTATACTAATTTGATTTTTACGTTTAGATAATTTCGCGTATCGTTCACACTCCGGTGTTGGTGGTCATGGTGCCACATCGCCGATGGTCTTGGGACGTTCGGTGCGTGATCTCGAAGAGCAAATGTCAGCTTTGAGAAAGGAGAATTTCAATCTCAAGTTGCGCATCTATTTCATCGAGGAGAGCATGCCGGGTTATAAAGCAGCCAGCGATAGTGATAGCAAGGAGACGCTCGCAAAACAACTCATTGATGCTAAGATCGATAATGAAGTGCTGCGCAAAGAAATGCAAGAAAAACAAGAAATTCTCAAGGAGGCAGCACAGGCCATAACCCAAATGGAGAACATGCAAAAAGACGCGGAAGCAAAGAGTCACACAACGATCGCACAATTGCAGGAGCGCATACAACTATTGGAGGTAACTTCAAAATTTATGAGTTTTTCGTTTTGGTTTTCTAAATGATTTTCTTTTTTTCATATGTTTTTTCAGAAAACAAATGTTTTGAGCAAAAGCGCCGGCGGTGGCGGTGGCGATAGCACAACTTCAACCGCTGACGTTGCAACAGAAATTATTTCTTCAATGGAGGAAAAGGTTTGTTATTCTTTTGAAATATCTTGTTCTATCTTGTATCTATAATTAACTTACATACATTTTATAGTCTCGTGAACTAGGCATAGCACTTGCAAAAGCTGAACAAAAGAACAAGCGCTTGGCTGAACAGATAAGCGAACTGGAGGAAAAATTGCAAAAGACTGAAACTTCTTTGGTCTCTTGTGAGGAGAAGATACGCGAACAAGCAATACAAAATGCTGAACTACTTGAGGCTGCCGATCGCAAACAGGAACACATTTTGCAAATTGAAGTAAGTCTCTCTATTATTCTTACAATAAACTATTTTAAATCTAAAATCTGAAATGAAAGCAAATAATGCAAGAAAATAAGGAAGATCTCAACAAATGTTTGACGGATAATAAGCGGTTAATTTCTGTCGTTAACGAAACGCAAGATAGTAATAGGAAAAGAATGAAATCAGTGGAAAATATGACTATGATTGTACAAGAACAGCGTCAAAGTATTGAAAAGATGAAAGTAAGTCTTATTTGTTATATAAAAACGCTTGTCAAACACACTGAGACAGTCTTATTTTAAATGTTGTTGTAATAAAAACAAAAAGGTTACAATTCAGTGCCAGACCACGGCACACGCGCAGTTGCTGGAGCGTTTTGTGGCCTGTGAGGGTTTGGTCAGCCGTCAAGCGGCTGTAGTTGAAATTTTGAAGCATGAAAATCGGGTAATACGTTGCATGTTAAAGGATTTGGAGTTACAGCCAACGCATATAAATACGATCACATGTTTTGAACTGAATCACAGCAATGATGAGAGTCAACTGATTATGAACGCTGGTCGCAATCGACACACAGTACCGCTACCGGCTGCCGATATCAAGCAAAAAGGTATACTCATAACGACCACACAATGTCGGCCGGTTGTGCCAACCATAACATATCGTAGTCAACAGAAAACAAAGCGTATGTCGCCTTTGCAACTTAATGAGATTGACGACGTTGCCGTAACTGCTGCTACACCTTTGCCACTCAAGCGCAGTGATAGTGCCTCCTCAGTGCAGTCGAATTTTTCAGCATTGAGTGTTCTAGGCAACTATGCCAATAAACGTCCAATACCGGCAGCACGGCAAAGGCCGGATACAAACCCCATCATGGGTGCAACTACCACTGGCTTTAATATATTCCGTCAGTTTATAGCACGTCTGAGCGGCAGTAACAGTCAGCATTTGTAGTTGATTGGTCTTCTTGGCACTAAGATTTACGCACGCTGCTTGGTTATCAAATCTTGGACTTACATATTTGTGTGTGTAAATTGTTATTATTGAAAATTAAGTAAAGTTTTGTTGAATTTGGCATGATTTTTAAAATTGAGATGATCCTTGTTAATATAAATGTGAAACTTAAATACGGGACACGCATTCAACTATTTTCTGTTTGGGTCTTGTTTGGGTGAAATGAAAAGTTTGTCAAATTTAATTTTTATCAGAGAGAGACAAGTGTTCTTGTGAATTTAGCAACATGTGTGATAAGGTTGAATTGTTTGTTTTGAACTTGGCAACAATTGCTAACAAACTCTGAGATTTGTATTAAAAATAGTGTTTCTTTTTCCACTTTTCAGCAAAATCAAAATGCCGGCGAAGAGACGAACAACCTTAGAACACAATTAGCCGACAAAATGTGCGAACTGCAAGAGGCTGAGGAGAAGCTGGCAGAGCGCGCGAAGCTACACGAACAAGCCTGTCGAGCCATACAGAAACTCATGCATAATGTGAGTTCTCAACAGAAGGAAATCAACAAATTAAAAAGCGCAAATCAAAATCAAAATACACAGAAGGACAACAGCAACAATAACACTAAAGAGGTAAGTGTTTCGAGTGAAACGTTAAATATTTAATCGTTATTGAAAACATTCGCTATAGAACGCCAATACGAACTCGGCTCTAAGTGCACTGGAAAGCACTGGCCTGAGTCGTTCTATGAGTGACACTGAGGCATTTGTGGAACTTTCAATGGGGCAGAAGCAACGTTACGAACTGAAGATGATCGAGCAAGAAGATATCATCAAGCAGTTACGTGCCGAGGTGAAAAAGAAGACTGCCAATCTACAGGATCTGGTCAACAGGGAGTTGTGGGAGAAGAATCGTGAAATTGAGCGTCTCACAAAGTTGGTTGCTGGTCATGGTGCGCCACTCTCGCCCACTGGCACAACATCCGGCAATGAGTTGCAACAATCATTCTCGGATGTTGAGTATGCAAAGGCCATCGAGCGCAATAAGTTGTTGCAGCGTAAGCTGAACATACTCATACAACGACTGAGCGTAGAGCAAAAGAATGAGTCGGTTGTGTCGCAATTGCGTCATGAACTGCGTCAGGCTAAGGCCGATGCAGAAAGCGCTGACAAATGGCGACGCGAATGTGCCGATGTCTGCAGTGTGCTCACTTTGCGGCTGGAGGAGTTAGCTGGTTTCCTGAATTCACTGCTGAAACATAAGGATGTACTGGGCGTTTTGGCTGCCGATCGGCGTCGTGCCATGCGACGCGCCATTGATCGTAGTCTTGATTTGTCAAAGAGCCTGAATATGACGCTTTCGATTTCCGGCCTATCCATTGGCGATCAGAGTCTCGCACAGTTGAGTAATCTATCGGAGATTTTGGGTGATGTTGAAAGTGGCGAGATTAATCAAACGTTTAATTCACATGAGGAACTGCATCCGCAGACGCCAACCATTGAGACATTAAAAGCAGAGAATAAGGCACTCAAGAAAGAGCTAGAGAAACGTCGTGGCACAGACGTACGCAAAGAGCGACGCTCACTGCCCTTGCCGCCTACAGTGCAAGAGAATCAAAGTGAATCGGAGGCTTGGTCGGAACCAGACCGTAAGGTGTCAATGGCACGTATTGGTCTTGAGGATCCCAGCTCTTCGTTGGTTAAAGAATTGCCTACCACACGACAACAATGCACGGATTCGGACAGTGAAGCGCTCAGTCAGAGTCGCCAAATGACGAAACTAGAACGCAACCGCACACAAGAACGTATCACGCAGCTGGAACAATTGATTGCGCAACGTGATGAGCGTATACTCAGCATACAATGTCAACTAGTAGAGGCTGACAATCGTCTCAAGCAGGAGAATCTACGTGTAATCGATCTAACGCAAGAACTGACCGAAGTACGTCAACGTAATGATGCATTGCATGCTGATCTCTTGGCAATTGGCGAGCATGACTCAAATGATACTACACTGGTCGAGCAGCTGGAAGAGAAACAATTGGCGCTGGAAAGATTGCAGAAGGAACGCGACCGTTTTGCGGCAGAGGCTGAAATATCCGAATTGCAACTCGACGCTTTGCGCAGTGAGCTGAACGAGATGGAAGTGAAGCATGAATTAGCCATGTCGTTGGCAGCCGAACATGAAAAGATGCAGTTGGCACAGCTTAAGAACGAATTGGAGCTGCTGCTGCAACAGCGTCTTGCAGAACAGCAACGTTTGCATGAGCACGCGTTATCGCGCGATTGGATTGCGAGCGGTGCGTATGAGGAAATCAAGCAGCAGTTAGTTGAATTACAGCGGCAGTACATGGAATCTATGCGTACCATCGATTATCATCAAGAGAATGAACAAGAATTAAAACAGACGCTTGTCGATAGCGAGTTAGCGGCACGCGCCTTGAAGAAGCAACTCGACGAGAGCACATTGCAGGCATCGAAAGCAGTGATGGAACGTACAAAAGCCTATAATGATAAGTTGCTTTTAGAGCAGCGTGTTGAGGAGCTAAACGCACAACTGACACAGCTGCAGAACGAGCACACAGCGCTGGTTACGGAAATGGCCAATCAGCAGCAACAATGCTGTGATGTCTCTCAGTCGGGTTACACATCCGAGGAAGTGCAGGTAGCGGCACAGGCAGCTGGCCCTGTAAGTGCACAGCGAGTGGCTGCCGTAGGCGCGCAACGTATGAATAACTCGTCACCTGATTTGGGCATTGAAAGCGACGCTGGTCGCGTATCAAGTGTAGAGCTCTCAAATGCGCAGCACGCGTTGCTTAAAACTGTCGAATTGTCGAATGTAAAGCAAGAGAGGATCAAAGAAGGTATGTTTAAATGCTTTAAAATTTATATTGATTAGTTCTTTTTATTACAAATATTTGTTCGTTTTCATTTATATTTCTAATAGAAGCCTCCGTCAATACAAAAGAAAATACTGCGTCAGCAACGGCGACTGCAACGACATCGTCGACATCGACGACAAGCAATCATGATTGTGCCAAGGTAGATCAGGAGAATGCCGAATTGCGACGCAAGTTAATACGCACAAAGCGCGCATTCGAAGATACCTATGAGAAATTACGTTTGGCTAACATAACTAAAGCACAAGTCGAGAAAGACATTAAAAATCAAATACTCAAAACGCACAACGTCCTCAGAAATGTACGTTCAAATATGGAGAACGAATTGTAACGCTTGGCTTTGGCTGTCAGTTGCCAACACACATCGCTCTCTGGTGGCGGCGCTGGGTGATGGCGACCAGTCAAAGCGGCACGATTAATAAACGGCACCAGCACGTTACGCAAGCACCAACACGTTCATGAAAGATTATCATTTTTTTTGTTCTAAATTAATTTTAAAAGTTATATCACTTGAGTTTTCAATGTCATTTTAATTTGTTGATGGTCATTTTTAATTATGTCTTAAAGAATATTTAACATTGAATGTCATACATACATACGTGCATATTTTATACTAATTTAAGTAATTTACTATACTAAATAGCATTAAAAGAAACATATTAGTTTAAGTTTTTAACGCATATCTTTTAACTGCATTTCTTAAATAATTTTCATTATGAAGATATTGAAGAGGAGAGAAAGTGCAGAATAATAATCTTGCCATTCACAGTTAACAAGTGTCATATACGAACTTTTATTTCCAATTTTAACATATTTATAAAAAAAAAAACACAAAATATGATTACATATTTTTGTAACTTTTTTTTAACAAATACATTACTATAAACGAAAAAAAAAAACAAAAAACATTCATATTGAATGAAACGAGAAAATTGAATACGAATGAAGACGATTGTTTGTCAAACTAAACAGTTTTATAGTTATTAAATACCACTTTTCTCATGCGCTTTAGTACAAAATACCTTTAAAGTAAAATCCACAATCACAGACATACACATACACACACATAACATACCAGTGGAAATAATGCAACGAATAAGAATGATTAACTTTAAATTACATATTAACAAAAAATAAATAAACAAAATAATAAAAATTCCTGCGCCTTCATTTTTGTTAGTTTTGTGCACTTCTCTAAACGCATGTAAAACATTTAATATAACATTTTCATACGCCACGCTAATGTCTGTTTTGTTCCTTTTCGTTATATTAATGCCATTTAATTTTTGCTTTTGTTTTAGTTAGTCCTCGATCAAGATGTTGAAATTATTGTTTGATTCCGTGCTCACCGAACTTGTGTATAAGCAATGAAGCGCTTGTACAAATTTTGTATTTCGAAAACGCATTTAAATAATTTTCTATGTGTGTTGTTTTTTGGTTTAATGCGCTTTGATTTATTTTTATTGGAAATGCTTTATCGAGTTTCTTACGATTTTAATCTGCGAACGTTTTTTTTTATTCCGAAACGAATTATTATTATTTTTAAACGACTTTTGTAAAACGATCTGTAAATGAATACTATAAAGTTGAGTCACTTGTGTATAGTTCTTTAAGACTTATTTTAAATAGAATGTAAAGAATGTAAGACTAAGACTATTCTACTTAATAATGTTATTTGATACGTTTGAAATAATAAAAAAGAATATATAAAAAAAAAAATAAATTCTTTTACGTTTTTAGAGAAAGAAGTGGAAAAATTTGTACGGTTATTAAACTTTTTTTATTGTTAAAACACAATAAAGGAAATATTAAAACAAATTAAATACACACATTTTTAATCTTAAAATTATTTCCTTTCAAATTATAACTGGTTTGTTTTAATCGCAATATTTCATTGTTTGTTTCAAGAAGATTCTTAAACATTTTATAGTGCGAGCTTTTCTTTTATTCGACAAGGAATACGTTTTTGTAGGTCTGATTCAAAGTTTAGTGAAACAACAAATGTTCATATGGCTTTGGTATATTTTTTACCTTTCTTTGGTGCTTATAAATTATGAAGGGATAGAACTAAGTACATGCGAACTATTCATCTTTATTTGATTGCCCACTTAGAGATTATTCCAAAGTTTGCACTTGGTTTAGTGTAAATTTCCTTTAGTTTGTTTAGCTTTTTAAAAAAAGCACAATTTGTAAACAAAAATTTTTTGCGATATGTAAACCATAAACTCATATTTGATGAAATATGTACTTGACTGACTTATGTTACATATGTAGTTTTGGTGTTTGTAGCGCTTCTAAATATAATAGTTGACTAAATTGCGTGCTTTGGCATTACTGAGCGTGGTGCAGCTAACGCTTTTACAACTAGCTTAGAAAAATAACTTTTTGTTTTTACTTTGGCTAAAATGCGCTTAAGTGCTAAGGTTGGTTAAAAACTAATGTAATTCATTTGTGCTAAAATCTTAAACATACTTTAATGATTTACTTTATGCGTACAGATAATATTTAAGCGTTCAATATCACGACCAACTTTCACAATCATCGCTATCACGTTATTCAGCATCATCGATTGCCGTAGAACTGATTGATGCCGAGCACGTGTTTCTCTTCGTGATACTTTTGTAAAATATGCGTTATGATGGATGTAGTGTCACTATCGCCACGCCAGACTCGTATTGCGTGCTCGTTTTCAAGTATTGACAGAAAGGCTGTAAGCAGAATTACATTCAATAATCTAATCCAGTTCAATATCTTTATTAAAGATCTACCTAAAAAAGTTTTTGGATTCGCTAGATTCATCTGCACTTGAGGCATTTCCAGGATAACCTTCAGTATGGGTGAATCAGCTGCCAGGCCATCGCGTAACTCGGTAACACTGCCTGAACGATTGCCGCAGAGCCATTCGCAAGCAGCTGCCTTGTTGTTACCCGTCTTTTTAAGCGCCATAACAACATCTGCTTCCTCGAAGCCCATCTCCGTCAATGACTCAATTATTTCCTCGCCAGGTGGCACATCGCGATGACTATAAATTCGCACGATTTCCAGCAATGCACAAGTATTCTCAACGGATTCCTAGCACAAACAGAAACATGTGTAAAGAAAACTTTTTTAAAATTATAAGTTCAGCTTACATTATTTGCAACAATCGTTGAAGGCGAAATGGACGATTGACTACGCTGCAGCCCGATTGCCGCATGCTGTTCGACTTCTGAGTCTTCGCTTTGGTTTTGTATGAGCCACTCAAGCGTTGTTGAATATACATTGTTGTTGGCCTTTAATGCATATTCAGCGACATCGCGTTTAAACCCCATGTCGACGAGGCACTGTAACGTGTCAATTAGGTGATTTCGTTTGTTAATTAGCCGTTGCTTAAGCATCGCAATCAGTCGCGCCGCATATGGACCTGAGCCGATAATCGTCGCCGACACCTGAGCCAGCGAGATTAACACTTTGCGTACATCATATTGTATCTGTAGTTGAATGAGAAAAAAATAATTTTTATACTAGATTTTTGTGATTGCCTGCTTACATTCGATTGTTGGAATATCTCGTTGATATCAATCAAAGGCAACGATGATTCATTTGATGGTAAATATCGTGTAGCCACTTCAACGACTTGCTCACTGGGTCCTGGTACTTCACGAGTATGTGTCAAATGTTGCTGCAACATACTGCGTCGGGGCGACAACATGAGAGATTCATTGTCACGTATGTGCAACTGCGCAATCGTCTGTGTTTCGTTAAGCTCACCGCCTTGATATTCGGCACGGTAGAGGCGATATCGTGGATTTAGATGCCTTACATCAGCAGCAAATAATTGTATGGAATCTGGATCATCGCACAGCTCGAGTATCACTTCGGCTTTTAGATCCGCCAGGCGCTTTGTGACGTCTGTTCTAAAGACGAGAATACGTGCACTTGGACAAATCACTCGCACTATTATGGATTCAGCTGGTTCTTGTGTCGCGGTGTCCGTACCATCAGATTCTACCGCTGCGTTAAGACGCGTATGCCCTTTTCTGATGACGAGAAAAGAGAATGACATTCAATTCTTTGTTATGTTCAGTAACCTTGAGTATGAATATTAAAGTACTTGAGAAATAAACTGCGCAATTTTTGCATAATTCAGGGACATCCGAACTATTCATTCCCTTTTACGGAGAATTTTGAAAATTATTTAACGTTTTGTTTTGTTGATATTCATTTGACAGTCACTTCTGACGTGATTTTACTTACTTAGTTGTGTGGCTGCATAAAGTGGATGGTGTTGGTGAAGATTCTTTAGATCCTGCAGTCATTGTCTCTGGCTCTGTGTTTGTAGCCGTACTCTCACAGTGTGGTAGCGGTAGTGGGGTTGCTGCTACTGCACTTAAAATGCAACTGGGTTGCGTTTGGGGTAGCGTATGATTACAATAGGGCACGCATGATTCTTCTGTTTGGGTGTGCGTTTCGGCGGTACGTGCACCATTTAAAGCGAAAGTTCTTGCGCTGTTAAGGAATCGTGCTGTGATAGTTTCTTGGCTACCACTTGTGCTACCACCACTGGTTGGGCTAGCGGTTCCCGTGCTTGGCGTTGTGTTTGCAGTATTTCGTTTGTTGCGAGCCAGCCATTTTGCGCGTTTTTCGGCGAATTTTTCTCGCATCCAAGGAATCATTCTATATCCGACTCATTTAAATTCTACTATTTACTGTAGTCGGCTTTTAGGCGCAATTGGAGAGATTTCGTGATTTCGATTTGGCCATTTCATGGTTAATGGAATTTAAATGTTTTATGCACAGCTTTGCTATTTTAAATTGTTTCTAAGCAGGACCTTAAATTTTTCGCCGAAAATTTAATTATTAAATTATATCAGCTGCTTAATCGCTTCCAGTGCGGCCAATCATATTAAACGAAAAGTAATGCCAAGTCAGAACTCAATTCAAATATGGCAACTCAGCAGACTTCAATTTTTGTCAGCCGGAATCAGTCGATTTTTTTAAATTGAATTTTTTCACTCCACCGGATTTGGGGGAGTCGTCCATATTGACCTATCCCAAGTGCCCGTTCAACTCTAAGCATAATTGTGCTAGCTAGCATTTTCACGACAAATAATCGAAACGTGCTTGTTATTATTTTCGACTTTTGTAGGGCTAAGGCGGTATGATAAGTTTAAAAAAGGGTCGACTCACTTACATTGAAGCAGTTTTAATAATGTAAATTGGAACTTCAGTTATAATTTAATCACATTTAGAGTTTCTAACTTTTGATCAATTCAATTTCTGTATCAGGATTCTGCAACTCAGAAAGACAAAAAAGCGTAGGATATATTCCGTTTGTCTCTTAAATTTCATAGATACGTTCGATATATGTTTTCTTGTTTTTTCTGCCTTATAATTACCTAGGCAGGTAGGAGCTTTCAACGTTTACATTTTTAACTAGATTTTAGATATTAAAAATGCAACTTCTTTATTGTTGGGAACAAATTTATTTTGGTTCATTTTGAAATATTTGTTAAATGTTAGTTGCTTAAGACAACCAATTAAAAAACTAGCTTTACAATCATTACAACATGTCTTCAACATAAGTTAGTATAAATATTTGTATTACTTTTGCACCCTTTTGCCTTTAACAACTGTGGGTCTGTTCTTTATATAACCCTTGCGACGCTTTGCGTTCTTCCTAGAAATGAAGTTTGAGGTGGGAATAAGTCTTTCGTTGAGCTTCAATGCAGGCCGATTAAACTCATGTGGTTTCTTGACCCGATAAATACGCACCAACCAATGTTCTGTGGTGTAAGCTTCCTCCAAGTACGTTAAATCGAAGTCTTTATTACCAATCACTGCGCTTCTGGTTCTATCATAACCGGCGGGGCCTCTGTAATCAAGTTTCAACTCACCAAAACGATAATAACTCAATTTGTACATGAGACAATTGAGCAAAGCGGGCGCACCTTCGGCATCCACACGGAACTCACCGCGATCGGTAAAGAAGTCACTTTCCTTAATGTCTTTTGGATGTTCACCCTCTGCGATACGCACCATCCACAAAAATTTGTTAATATCATCACCGGAATAACCAATCACGCCACCGAATATTACAAGTACGTAATCGACGTCTAATGACGTCATTATTTCGTATGATTTCTCCTCGGTCGATGACATTGCTTTGCCGACTAGTGCAATGTGACTGTTATTCCAAGTATTGTTGTCCACCAGTGTAGTTCGATTTGCCATGCCTGCTATCTGATACCCATAATCCCACCACGACATAATTCTGGCATCATCGGCAGTGTTCTGGGACAGCCAGAAGTAGGCCTCCCTGAAGTCATCGAGTATGTTCCGTGAACCGTCTTGACTATTGTGAAAAGCTAATACAATTGAGGGGCTCGAGTAGGCATTGCTGGTTACCCAGGTGCAATGCACGGCGAACATCATGAGTATCATCAACACAGCCAATATCACAATGCTTTTTAGGTTAGAACTTATTCCGCCTTCGTTAGATGCGTCATGCTGTGCAGTTGTTCGATGTTTTAGTTTGCCGGCCTTGTCGTATAGTGTCTTTTTCTCAACGTTTTCAGCACTATCGTCGTTTTCACCTCCAGTTGTGTTAGCCTTTTTAGAGTTGTCTTCTTGTAAGAATACTTCTAGTAGTCCAGAAAATGCGACACCAGCTAGCATACAAACAACTGGGGTGAGCGTCAGCATAAGACGTACCATAACACCGGCAAAGTAGACAGCACTGATAGCATACAGGACTACAAAGACGCGTTCATCGTTGATCTTTTTGATGCAGTACCAAACACCAACTGGGAAAGCGCAAACCAGTATGTGCAGATCGAAGAAGAAGGAGAACCAGGTCGTGGGTTGATGCTCCGACACCGATGCAATGATTGGTATATGTATTTTCGCATAACCGGTATCCCAAAGCGAGTAGAAACGTCCACTCCAAGGCGCAACGACACCCATCATTGTCAGTCCAACAACCGACAAGAAGACCAAGCCTGCTGCCAAAAGTCCACCAACTATGAAAAGTTTTCGGAATTCATTCTTTGAGAGAACCGACTGCAAATGCTTTAACGTAGCTACCGCTAACAATAGTACGAAGACACCCAGAGCCGCCATGTGTTCACTGGTACGAAGTGGCTGGAATCCGACGAATGGTATTTGCATGGAAAATAGCAGGCCCAGTATGTAGAATGTGCTGTAACTGGTTAACAGACGTTGCGAATAACGGCCCATAATCAACAGTACGAATGCATGTAGCGGTATAAGGTTTATAATGAACACGTAGCCACCCCATGCGGAGACCATGTAGAAGTATGACAGCGCCGCGGCAGCTGACCAGAAAACGGAACCTGTTTTCACGCTTCGTATCCACAGAAAATATGTAAACTGTAGTGCAAAGATGGCGATACCCTCATTGTCGTAAGATCCAGCGACAGATCGACTGATGTAACCAGGCACTATGGCAATAAAACTTGCGGCAAAGAGACCGGCACCCGGTGACCACAATTCTTTGGTCAGCAAGTATGTGGATATAGATGTAAGTCCACTGAATACTGGCGCCAAAAATACGCAAATGTCACGAATGTGCACTGGAATGTTGAGTACGTGCAGCAGATAATGGATGCTGCCGGAAGTTATCATCAAGCCGGGATAGACTGTGCCGCCCACGATACGTCCCAATGGATACCAGGCGCGTTCATCAAACCAATTGAGGAACTTATACCAGCCATGCTCTACCATGAACGCCGTTGCTCTGTAGTTAAACCATGGATCGAATTCGTGGATTATTGATTCAAAGCGAATTACCGCAAATAGACGTGATGCAAATCCAGCGATCCATGCTATTAACAAAACCGAAAATGTAATAAGGCTGCTGGCGCTAGCAATCTTAACGCTCATCGTTTTCGGTGGACGATTCATGCCGAATTTTTCAGCAAAAAACCGACTGAGAACTACCAAAAACTTCTAAATTTTCTCCGGAGGTTCTCCGTGACGTGGACTCTAACAATAAGTGTTGCAACTTTCAACTTACATCAAAAATGCCGGATAATTGCGCTTTCGCACACTCTTTCTTCACGCCAGGGCTGCAGTTAAAATTGAGGAGTCTTCCACAGCACTGTTGTTACTTGTTTCAATTTTAAAATAAGTGCTTCAACTATATTTATTAACAATAAAATAATTATTCTTTGTTTGTAAAAAGCAAATACCGTGCTGCGGTAAAAAATGTGGTTAAACTTTGAATGCAGCACTGCTTAGCACTTAAAACATGAAGCCTTTAGAACACTTTGCTTTGAGGGTTGACAGCTCCAAATATTAGCATCCACATATGTATTTGTGTTCGGCGTGCGTGATGAGATTGAGAAATTGTAGTGAAAATCGATAGAAAATAACAAATTAAAAACGAGGAAAATGCGCAATTATT
>JBAMBP010002735.1:0-97864 GCA_037044515.1 Phortica magna
TTAGCGAAGCGGGTGAGTCCGGGTGCCCGCCCTCGGCACCCCCGCGGGGTGGGCGGGCTTCAACGGGTGGGCGTGTGGTGGAAAAAAAAAAGAAAAAAAAAACGAAAAGCACTACTGAAAGGCGGGGAAACCTCCACTCTTTGCGGTGGAAGAGGAGGTGGCGATGTGCAGGGGGCTCGTGCGCGAGAGAACACAGCCTTGAACAGCTGCGATCGGCTCTCTCGAAAATGAGCCGATTCCAAGGAGGGAAAGCGAGGAGAGATTGTTCTGCGAGACTTCTTCGAAAAAGATGACGGAAGTCTATCTTTTAAAATACGACCCGCAGGAGCGAAACACTCTCCAGCAATACGTAGTATTATGTACTGTACTCGTTTCAGTTACGTATTGCTTTTGTCGAAATTAAGGGTGTTTGTGGTGCTTGAAGAAAAAGAAGAAGACCAGCTGTTGGGAAGAAGAAGAGAGCTGAAAGCAAAGGTACAAGGTAAAATACTGCCAGGCTCAATGTGCAGTTGGCCTATGTCAATATGGGTGATGCCCCCAAGTTTGCGCGTTATTTTAATCCGTTTTTTGCCCATACCTTTTTGATCTTGTCCTTATTATATACGCAAAGAAGTGGCACCACTGAAGCCGAACAATTTTTACCAATTTTTAATAAATTTTATTATTGCGAATTTCATTTAATGAAATGATTTGTCGACTTTGTTTAAATGATGTTGCTGTTGAGAATGCAGTACAATTGTTTTGCAAAAGTGAAAATGAGTTGGACGATGCGGATGATAAGATACAACCCCAGGAAAACCGGCTGGTGAAAATGATAGCAAATTACCTATATCTCGAGGTATAAGTTTATACATCCATGATATAAATATAATAACTATAAACAAAACAATATATTTTGCAGCTCTCAAAGGACGATGCCATATCAACTCATATTTGTACTGATTGCTGCACACATTTGCAGAATTTTCATGGCTTTTGGCAACTAATCGAACAGAAACAGAACACGTTAACTGATAAGCTGCTTGAAATAAACTGCGATGTGAACTGGGAAGATGAGGAACAGGATGAGGAGTCTTTAGTGTCAGCTATAAAAGTTGAAGATGCTGATGTCCAGAATGTGATAATAACACCAACAGCTTCAAAATCGAATAAAAAAACCAAAGTACAAATTGTGTCAGACTATAATGCTATGGAGCATGACAAATCATTAGCTTACTATAATGCAGATGTAGCCATGCCCATTGCATTAGTTAAACACGAACGTGAAATCAAAACGGAGCCACAACAAGATTCAATAAAGACGAAGGTTCCTTTACTAATGAGTCTACACAAGTGAAACGTCCGAGTAAACTGCAAATACACCAGAAAAACGAGGAGATTGTAGCCAACTATATGCAACTTGATTGTCCAGTATGCACTGATAGCACAAAGATGCAACAGTTTTATCGGACCTTCAGCGATTTGCGTGAACATTTCAATATTTCGCATAAAACGGCGCCGTATGTAAAGTGCTGCGATGTGATCTTTACACGTCTTGCCCGACTCGTTGAACATGTGCGCTGGCATCAAAATCCAGAGGAATTTACGTAAGTATTCATAATGCATGCATTCATTATAAAAACTAATTAATTTTTTTTTAATCGATATAGTTGCCACTTTTGTCAGAAGGTTATGCGCTCAAAGATCAACCTTCAGAATCATATTAAAGTTGCACATAACAACGAAAATGATTCAAGTCTAAGATCGATTATATTCCCTTGCACGAAATGTGGTCAGAAATTTGTTAGTGCAAAACGTTTGGAGAGTCATTTACTGCGTCATGAGACGAGAAGGTGGGTGCAAGTTTTTGTCTTTGAGAACTGTTTTAAACTTTCTACTATTTTTTTTTCACTTAAGCGCTGCTGCGAAAACAGTGGCCAATGTTACTGTAAAAGAAGAAGCGAATTCACCCACGTCGTACGACTGCGAGACATGTGGTCTACACTTTAACAATCGTACCACATTCGAATGCCATATACTGGAACATCAGACTATTTTTGAACGGCGGTTGCAATGTAATGTCTGCGGGGAATGGCTGTCGAATGAAGGCTGCCTGCGTCGTCATCAGCAAAGACATAATCACAGCATGGACGAGATATTGGAATGTCAAGATTGTGGCAAGGTATGCATCAATGCGGCCGCACTGCACAATCATGTACGTTATACGCACAAGAAACCAAAAAAATTTTCGTGTGAATATTGTGATAAATCGTTTAAGGTTAAGCGTTATTTGGAGGTAAGTTTTTATTTTTTATATGATCATAGACATGCTCATGACTAACGGAAAATCGTTTCTAGGAACACATTGCCACCCACACGAGAGAAAAGCTACATACATGTCCACATTGTCCAACCGAGTTTCGCTGCAGTTCCAATATGTATGCACACATAAAGCGCAAGCATCCAAAGGAATGGCGCAAGGCACGCGAATTAAAAAAAGACAAACAAATGCAACTAGCCCAAAGGCATGCCGTCGCTGTGGCAGCAACCATTTGCAACAACAACAGCATTGTTGGCAGTTATACCGGCGCTGCGTCAGTGACGCCTGTAACAGCCTCAACTGGATCAGTAGTCTAAATATCAATGATCTTATACTAGGCCATATGCGGGCTTACATTGACTAAGTTGTAGAAATTAGTTTAATTGTCAGACATTAAATAGTACACTTATATTTTTGTGATTATTGCCTCTTGAGATTTTAAAACGTTTTAGTATGTGTTTCCATATGCCCAGGCGGCTACCATCATCTGCGGTAGCCAGCTTTGCATTTAATTGTAGCAACCGTCTTAATTTCCTATTATCTTTTGCCCACCACAACTGAACAGTGACTTTTCCAAAACACTTTTTTCTTGTTGTTTCTATATTTGTAAATTACTAGCAAATAGTTGTAACTTGTACATTTTTGTCGAACAGAAAACAGCACCGTGCACCCCGTCTGTCTATCAGTGTAGCTGTGTAACTCAAAAGACAAATCTAAACCTAAGATGAGATATGACATCTCTTAATATAATCTAGACATATAAAAGCTAAAACATTAGAAATTGTGCGCCTCCTTTTTGGTTCAAAGTCAATAAATGTTCAAAGTTTAGTGTAAAACCAATAAAAACTAATACGAATTTTTCACGTGTTTTCTTTTTCGACTTTATTTATTAAACTTTGCGCTTATCTAAAGTATTAACGTTAAATTCATACAATGTACCAAACTTAAAGCAAAAGTATAATAGTAATTATTTAAAAAGAGTACGACAGCAAACAAAATGTTGCAATATTAAGCTTAAAAACGAACTTTGTAATACAAACTAAATAAACATTTTGTCTTAAATTTTTTTTTTGGGTGCATACTTAAACATACATCGAAAGAGCATAAAATTTAATTGTACAAGCCAAATAAAAAAAAAAAAAAAGATGAAAAAATTACAAGAATCATACATTAAATACGCTCTAAATTCTATTGATAAAACTTATACTCATTACCATAGAACAAAACTTTTAAAATAACCAGACGCGTATAGAAACTTTTTGTGAATCCTTGAAATTGAGTTAGATAACCATTGCGAAACGTCAATACACTGGAAGAAAAAAGTTACCATGATTGCTATTGATACTGGCAGCCATAAACTTTATAAGAAACGGTATTAGCGGCAGACATTAAAAACTATTTATAAACAGCACGCTGCATTGGTGGTACCGTAAAGACAAACGAGAGACAACCAAAGCGTAACAGTGTGCCGTGCGTAAGAATGGCTGTTCCTTCCCAGGCACCGGGCAGTCTTGGCGGCATACTGATCGACTGACAGCGGCAGATAGGTTTCGTAGGTGGCGACATTCTTTAATAAGTGTTGATAAAAAAAGGAAGAAACATTGATGATTTAATGTTTTTTACTACTACTTCTTCTCTACTTACTTTGCGGTCATATGTGATGACACAATACGTCGCTCGATGCCACGTCGTTTGTCGAGTAAATCGTCTACACGTCGCTTTAACTCAAGATCCTCGTTGCGCATTTTCTTCGATGGCGTCGGACCATGGTCAGTAAAATCACATGAAAAAAGTTGACCATTTACTTCTGTACCAAATTCCGAATAATTAATGAGCTCGTATGTTTTTGTGAATTCATCATAGAAGATGATAGCGTGCTGTGGCGAAACTCGACTGCAATAGCCAATGGCGGAGAGGTCTACCGTTTCTGTGTGTGCTAACGTCGTCGATGGCGTATAGTGACCGCCGTAACCAATGTATAGTGTACGATAGCGCATAAATATCGAATTTTCTAGGCCAAGTACGCTAAACCAGCGACTATCCTCGAGTATATCACCCAGTGGCGTTAGCACGGCACGTGCACGTATTTTCCGGCTGTATAGCTTTAGCTCTAGACGCGTAGCAAGTTCGTATGCCTTTTCCGTGTCGGTGCGTTTGCGTGGCACATAATTCTCAGCAGCTTCGTCGGCGGCAACAATTGCAGTCGCTGTTGCTAATGCAGGATGCAATTGCGACATCAGTTCCTCCTCGGCAGTGGTGGCGCTCTTCTGTGCTAACAACGCTGATGTTTCGCTGGTAAAGATGAGCGAGAAACGGCTGACATCCTCTGGCGCCAGTACATCTATAAGTGTATCACCTTCACCATTTGGCTTCGCTTGGTATTCGTGTCGATTCAAATCACGCAGCCGACGCGTCGCCGTACGTGTCTGATACTGTACCACAATCTCGGGATGTTCTTTAACTAGCTGTTGTAAACGCTGATAGGCCAACTGTTTTATCAAATCAACGTCCAAGTAGCGAAGTTCGGTGTCGATCGTAGCATTTGGCTTAATATCATCGCAATCATCTTCGTACTCTGTAATATATTTTTGTGCTTGTTCTATAATTTCATGATTGTCTTCTTTTTTCGTTATTGCTAATGTAAGTTCTTCTTTAGGGTTGATAGTCGCATCGTTGTGTGTCTCACTCGTAGTCATAACCAATTTGTTGTTAATAGTTTCGTTTGTGTTTAATTCTTTTGTTTGCCCTTCGACGATGCGTGAGTTGTTCATGGTTTCAATGGTCTTTCCACATGGCTGCTCAATCGATTTTTCGTTGTCTTCGTTGTCGTTATTTGCCAGCTCTTCATTTTCTGCTTCATCATCCGGCTCGCTACTGCTGCTGCTTAAGCCCACTGTCTGGCCCAAATCTTTTTGTATCTCACGAAATTTTGCTTTAGCACAACGCAGCGCTTCTAGATCTTTAATTAGCGATTCGGTCACACTCTCTTTAGATATTTCCTCCACAGCGTCCGGCAGATTTTTACGCCGCTTGACGGTGTTATAGCGCAGTGTTTGCCGCATTGACGGCAGCAGTGGCGGCGGATGTTCATAGTGATATTTTACCATTGGCGGTATCTCGATCTGATCTCGTGGTTTGACCTGCATTTTAACACGAAATGGTGGATTACGCATATGTATACGCCTAAAGAACTCCATTTTAACGCTCTCATGATCCAATGGTTGATTGAATTTGTTCCATAGCCGTACACGTTCTGTCGCTGATATACTTGTAGTCATGTTGGCATCCTACGACAGAATGAAATAGGTTTTTTTTACTTACATTTTAAAGTGAACTCAACGTATACTAACAATGAAGTTTTCAACATGATTTGGGCACATCCACAAGCCCGTAGGTAATGTAGTCAATGGCGGATCCAGGCAATCCTGATGAAAGTAGAGGGGACAGTAGTCACAGGATATAAGTGGCGCCTTCTTGCATGAACGTGTGCAGTAGAAACAAGTTTTTGCGGGCAGCGGTACCAAACCTTGCGGATCCAACTCGAATGGCTTTGAGTTGCGTCGAAAGTTGTTGAGCTTTTTCTGTCCGTTGTTACCGTTGGTCTGCACCGGTTGCACTTTACCATTGCCCGGAAACTGCGTGTGCAACTCCAATTCACGTGGCAGTTCAAATTGCTTTGGATTTAATAAGCTTGCAGCACGTATTAGCTCATCTAATGGCGTCGGTTTCTTGTTCGGATCAAGTGCTCTCTGGATACCTAGTGGCAGTTTCGCTAACAATTTTTCCGAACTGCTCCGTTCGCTATTGCTTCGTTTACGTAGATTGCGTATTTTAAGCGGTATCGATTCCAAATCACCAGAACTGGGTGTATTTGCGCGTGAACAATTAGCTGATGTAGCCTGACGTTCAACGGAACTTGCTTTTGATGAGGGAGCACGTGAAAATTTTGACATCCGGCAACTATGACACAACCACTGCCCACTTGGTATATCTTCCTCGTACAGTGGCGGGTCACTAAAAAAAAGCACACACACACACACAAACGTTATGACCAAAGATTAATAAGCATGATATTTAGTTTTCTTCTGAAAATATTACTGGCATTGCAGATGAAAACTGGAAGGACATCGGTCACAGCATAGCAAGTCGCCACCCTCTTCGCACGCATCGCACAGATCATGATTGTGCCCACGTCCCGGTCGACGGTAGTATGGGTGCTTCGCATTTGTCGTGCGTTGGCTCTGCTTTTCATCTTCATTCGGAGGCGGTTTAATTAGTATTTTGATTTGCTAAAATCATATAGACAAGCGTGTATTCATCATTAGTATATAATTGCAAAACTATGACCGAACTGCGCTAACGCAATTGCTGCTCTCATTAGTGGATCTTGTCTCTACCCAATAAGCGAGCGTGTCAAGCTATTTTGGCGGTGTTAACTTTGGCATTGGCACAATTTGGACACTTCTTAGTACGTACCTCCATTATGCTTAATGAAGATATGATGTCCTGGTCCGTCTTCGACATTTTGGGTCGCTGATATTCTCGAGAGAAAACTCGTTTAAACAATTCAAATTTTGGGCCAATAATAGCCAGTTTGCCTAGCAGTGTGACCGAACTTCCAGAAAGTCAAAACTCGTAAGAGTCGAAAAGTACTAAAAAACACCAAACGCAACATGGCACAATTCTAGGTTTCCATGGCATTGAGATTCAAAAATATTCTTAGACCGACGATTTAGGAATATGCGATATTTTAAACATTTCTCGCTCCATCTGTCAGTCGATATTGTTGGCTCAGCAAGAATTTTCGACTTGAAGGTACAATATTTTGAAAATAAACAAAATTTCAAAAAAACTTTTTTGAATATTTTGAACACCATGGCAACCAGTGTCTACCTTAACATTTTTATGTCCTTTTTATTATTTTTTTAACAACTAATCAAATAGTCTTTAGTTAAACATAAAAAATATATATACAGCATAACGCAACCTACAAAATAACGACTACCGGTTTCTACTGGTTGTCTTATCTGTCTGGTTGTCTGTTACAATTTGACAGCAATGCAGATTTGTACATACGAATTTAAAATAAAATGATCGAAAAATATAAAAAAACCGTTTCTTATTTGCATGAGAAAAAAAGCAATTAAACATTTTAATAATAATGTAATGTTACCAAACTCCGGCTATATTCGACTTTGCATAATATTTCCGGCCTCGCATTTGCTTATGTGCAGCATATATATGTATGTGTGCATAATATATGATTTGTTGCTATTAATTGAAATTAATTGCGATTGGTTGAGAAAATACTAGTTGTCGGCATATTCAAAATCATGCTAGAGCAAAGAAAGTTTGCCGCTTACTTTTACTTAATGCCGCGGTTGCCAACGTCTTGATTGCAATACTAACCCAATAAAATAGTTCGCAAGCATTTAACGTCATACACGAAGGTTTTGACGAACAACTGAACCAAACACACATACACACACAGACACATAGGCACGCGAACACAAGTGCATAGCAAGTAGACAGAGTGAATGCAGATTTTTGTATTGCAAAGAAAATAAGCTAAAAAAAGAAATGAAGCAGGAAATTTGTTTGTATTGCACGACAAACCTGTGATTGATATTCTTCCTGGCTCTGAGAGTGGTGCACACGGAGGGTCTTGATGCAAATGCAAAACTAGCGGCATGGCCAGAAGACTGCGACACAAGGCGTTATATATTTTTTTTTTTGAGAGCAAAGCCTAATTGGCTTTGGCAAACGTTTGCATATGCGGATAAATGTTGGCCTTTTTGTTATTTTACATGCATGCGTATGTGTGTTTGTTAAAGATGTTAACGATGGTGCATTAAACACAACAACAACAACAATTGTAAGGCATTTGAGTAAAAGTTGTCGTTGCCATTGTTGTTGTTGCTGTTGGCTTGCTTATGCAGCCGCATGCCTAATGATGAGCATTACTAGTCACGGTCTAATGCTTTGGTATTTTTACTGAACTGAATATATTTTTGAAAATTAATTGCAAGCAATCAGATGCACAAATATGCATCAAAGAAAGGTGCGGCTAAATTAACAAAAACAACAAAAAAAAAAAAATAATAAAAATAATAAAATACAAACAATTAAAGTTATATAAGTCAATTGTTGTTTTTGTTTGCAAACTCATACGATTTACTAATGTGTTTTATATGCATTTTGAAGAAGGAAATCGTAAACGAAAACGCTTTTTTAACCTTTCACTTTTAATGTGTTAAGCATTCACTGTTCAATAATTGTAATGAAAATGCTGTAAAGACTTGTAGAATTAATGGAAAGCCCTTCACTTTCAATGCAACAACAAAAGACTTAAGCAACGAACTTGCGACCTTCATTAGTTTTACTTAATACCAATAAACAATTAAACAATAATATTTCCAGCCAAGGATGTACATACAGACGAAAATATGAAGCATTGTTGTTGTCAGATTTTCAATATGCGTCGTTTAGACTTGGGTTAAACCAATTCATTTGAGACGTGTTTAAAAATTGAGCCAAAAGTCGTTTTATTTTCTTTCTACTTGTTTCTAATGCCAATTAGTGTTGTAAAATATATACCAATGTAAATTTTATGTTACGAAAAAAAAAAAGTGTCAAAAACCGATCGAATAAGTGTTGTATGTGCGTGTGTGTATGTGTTGGCAAAGCGAGACAGCAACGCAGCGAAACTAGAAATGTGCAAAGAAAGAAAGAAAGAAAGATGCAAAAAGACTGACAACGTAATAAGCCGTTATTTCACGTTCAATTACCTTGCACTTGCATTGCTTGTGGTGTCTTAAATATTTTCCAGCTGAGCTGAGCTGAACTGATACGATGCGATGCGATACGATCCGTGCAGAGCAGAGTTTTCATTCATTGTCGACCGGTTAGCCGTGTTTTGGCAATGGTGGAGCAACGGGTCGAATATTAGTATCATGATTGGCGCGTCACCAAAATCAACACTAACATTAACATGAACGTCATCATCATCAACAACAATAACAACAACAACAACAACATAAGACATCGACTGCGTATACGTAATATATTTTGATTTGCAACGTTTTTTTAATTGTACAAGTTTTATAGCGCACAATTGAACCACATCAAATGACAACAACAACACTAACAGCACTAACACTAATAACAGCAATAGCAACAGCAACAACGACATTCATCTTGTTCGTTCGTTGATTTGAAGTTCGTTGGCTGCTTTCTTTAGCGGTGGCGCCACAGCGCGGCGCGATCACTTCAACGCTCAACGCAAACATTTCACCTTTTACGTACATTCGTTCGTTGGCCGTGCATTTTTTTGGTATAAATCGGATCTGGTCTCAAACACAAAGCCACATTCAGTCCAAATACCTGCAGCTGCAAAGTAGTCGCGTCCAACGTTCAACAACCAAACGAATTCAAGCAACCACAATAAAAACCAACAATCGTGAAAAATATTAAAGTTATTTTTTTTTTTAAACAAAAATCGTAGAATTTATTGGATTTGTGCAATACTAATTGTGCGCTTATATTGAACGTGAAAATGTTGAAGTTTTTTGTGAGAAATTTTATTTTTTTTTTTTATTTATATTTATATATTATATATTTGTGCTATTTGCGCATGTCCTGCTGGCAGGCAATGTGTAGAAAATTAGCTAAAATTTACATAAAGGCAGCTACAAAAAAAAAAAGAAAAATATTAAAAATATTTTGTGTTAATAAACATTTGTTGCCACTTATCCTTTATATCCTCATTCCATTTAAACTCATGATTTTGTGTGTGTTTTTTTTTTTTACAGTTGCCATGCTTAACCATCGCGTTTGTCGCCGTGAACGCACTGAAAATTCACGATTATGATCATCATCATCATCAGGAATACGAACATGAGCCGCAACATCATGCAATTGAACATCATGAGCACCATGAACATCATGAATTGGAGCCACACACGCACTCACACGTCAAATATGAGCCCGTGCATGAGCACGAACAGGAACACGAGGATACGGAGGTGCATCATGAAATCGATCATAAGCACGCAACCTCACATCAAAGCGTCAAGTTCCATCACTATCATGCCGTGCCGGTCTATATCAAAAAAGAGGATCAACACTTGGTCAAGAAGCCCATCGAAATTGGCGGCTCAAAGCAAAAATTGAAGATCCTTCATCCAAAGAGCGAACATAATCACAATCATGGCTTGGTGCTCGAGAATCATAGCGAATCGCATTTACACGAGCATGGACACTACGAGGAGCCCATCCTACATGCCGAACACTATGAACACTATGCCCATCAAGAGCATCATGATTGAGCAGCACGCTTGGCCGTTTCTTAGTTGCTTTACTTAATTTAATATATATATGTTTATGTTTTAAAAGAATTTCTATTTTAATCTCTGATGTTATTTACTCTCATACACGTAGAGCATCGAGAATTATGTGAGTTAGTGGCATGACGCCAATTTGGTTTGTTTGTGTGCGTGTATTTTTTTTGTAACCATAAATGTAAAGCAATAAAAAAAAAGTATTAGTAAAGAAATTAATAAAAAAAAGCATTCGAAATTTAGCATCTCTGCCATTTCTAAGCAGCGTTGGAAGGTTGTGGTTCGCAATTTAACTGATATTTATGTTGAAAATTGAGCTGTCCTAAATTTCAGTTTACCGATTGCCATTTAAGTCAAATTCAAATTTTTAATACAAATGTGTTTCAAGTAACCCAGTGTTTCGTCAGACACATACAACAATTGTGTTGTGTCTTTTGCTTTTCAGAGTCGACAGCACTCTTTTTTGTTTTCAAAACAGGGAGAAGCAGAAAAGCGTTGCTGTCATTGTTTAGAAAGCGCTAATCCGTCTTATGTCTGAAGTGATGTAACTACACATAAGACATTTTAAGTTTTTGTGTTTGAAGCCTTGACATAACAACAATGATTTCTTTAAAAAAAGTAATGGTGTTTCGAATGTTAATATTATTAAACAGTATACGATATGTTTGAAGATATTAGATGAAATTTATATTCTACGAGACGACACATTTCTTTCGCTTGGCGGCAACAGCAAAAATTCTAATTGATAGTGCATTTCAGAACTGCATTACCAAGGTTAACGTATTTAAAACACTGTTTTATCATATTTGGTAAAACTTATTTGCAAAAATTGTTTAAACATTTTCCGTTAGCAGTCATAAAGCTTGCTTTTCAACATTCAACACAAGCCAGAAGCGTGATATATGTAAGTTCCATTTTAGATAATGAGAAAGCTTTTGTTAAGTGAGGCCGAACCTTACATGCGCCAGTCAGGCGTTCAAATTTGATCTGCGTGTCGGTCAGCTTTGCGAATGCTAGACTGCTGTATGTAGCGTGTGGCACTTTGTAACAAAAGATAATACAAAGCCGAACTTCAAAACGAAAGAAATTTTTGTTTATTTTAATTATTTTTTTATTTGCCTACACATATGAATAAAAAAAAAGCTTACATCTATTTAGTTAAGCAGCACGCAATACATGATAGATGATAGAATTCGTAATTTCGACCGTGAGTCGAACTGAGAGATACATACGATTAATTGGCAATGAATAAACAAAATGGTAGTGTAACAATATGTAAATTTAAATAATAAATTAGTACGAAAAAAAAAAAAACTAACAAAAAAAAACAAAACAAAATTATAAAACAGTTGTAAGTTGGACGCACTTCGCTGACCGCTTTACTTCTTTGGAGGCGGTCGCAGTGCGAGACTTGCCTCAAGGTCCTTCAAGTGCGCAGCGTTGCCAACACCGCCACTGCCAACACTGCCACTTACGCCGCCGCCGCCGCTAACACTGCTACGCACAGACTTCTTCACCATTTGAGTCTGGCTGGCCGGATGTGCGCCGCCGCCGCGTTTGCCACGCTTAATGCCGCCGCCGCCGCTGCCGTTCACTTGGCGCAAGACATGCGTCTTGTATGTGTGCTGATAACCGTAACCCTCCGGATTGTTATTAAACTTTGGGCTATAACTGTCGTATTCAATGCTGCTGCCACCGCCATTGCCGCCGCGGTCACCACCACCACCGCCGCCGCCATTGTTGCTACCCTTCTGCGCACCGTAAATGCCCGGCTTGCGCAGCTGTTCCCAACTGACAACGCCCGACGATGATTCGTCATATTTATTTGGTAACGGTTCCTTTTTGAATATGAACTGATATGGATTCAAGAGCGGATAGCCATCATCGTTTGAGGCGGCGCCATTGCCGCTTGGCACATCTTTCTCCACTTCCAAGGAGCCAGCCGGCACCGGCTCGGCAAAGTAGCCCGTATAGCCTTTATAGTCCGGATGCAGTTCACCGCCCGCCTTCAGCTTGTTGCGATACTCAGCGGCAATGCGCAGCTTCTCCGCCTTATATGGCAGCGCATTGATATCATGATAGATATCCGAATTGAAATACAACTTTTGCGGCTTGCTCGTCGATGAGGCGACCACAACGCGTTCATCGTTCTCGGGCGTGGTCACAACGTGCGAGAGATCAAACTCCTCAATATTCTTGAGCGCAGCCGTATGATCGAATTGCTCGACGCTTGCGGCCTTCAGCGGCAGCGTATAAGGCTTCGAGACCGTCTTCACCGTTGCTGTTTGCAGTGGCGCACGCGTTTTTATCTTATAGATGAACTCGACATTCGGCGCCAACGTATCGGCCATGTCGGGCGCCTGGTAGGCCGTCTCGGTTTCCGATTGATAACGCGGCGCATGATGCGCGGCTGCATGGTTCGCATGGCTAGCATGCCTGGGGCCACCGCCGCCGCCGTTGATGTTCGGATGATAGCTGGTCGTTGTCGTCGTTAGGCCGGCGCTGTACTTCGGCCGTATTGTGGTCGCCGATAGGCCACGCTTGCCCTCATCGTTCGCGGCCGTGTCACGCGTTGCGGGCACTGGCACCACCTTGTAGTATGTCTTCAGTGGCTGCTCTTGCGGCGCCGTTATAATCTTGCCCTCCGCCTCCAGCTCTTTCATATACTTAAGCACCGATTTCTCAATCTGTTTCATAATCTCCGCTTTCGGTATCTCAGTCGATGCGGAGACGCGTATCTTCTCCTCGGCCTCCTGTTCGAGCGCTGCCGTATTGGCGCGGTAGATCGACTGCTGTGGTGGATGATAGATGTGCTTCGTGCGATAATAACGATCGACCGCTGAGCTGAGCGCCGCCTCATCGTACACGCCCGCCTCGGCATTTGCGCTCGCGCTTTCATCGTATACTTCATAGGAGCGTGTCACTGGATCCTTCTCGTACACGGGCGCTGGGTTGGCTTGCTGCGGCTGCTGTTGCTGCTGCTGTTGATGTGGCAATGCCGCTGCCACCGTTTCGCTTTGTGCCTCAACGGCCAAAAGTTGTGCCTGCTGTGTCTGTTGTGTCTGCTGTGCCTGCAGCTCCAAGAGCTTCTGCTGCTGTTGCTGTTGTGCGTGCTGCTGCTCACGTTGCTCCTCACGTTGGCTATTCAGTCGCTCATAGTAATCGAAATTGTGCTTCGTGCGCTTGGCTTGGCCGCCACTATGCTCCAGATAGCTGCTGCTGCTCATTGAGCTCGTTATGCTGCTGCCGCCATTCACGCTCGCCAATGGCCGCGTTTCGCTCTCGTTCGGTATGCGTATCGGTTCCTTGAGCCGTGTATCGTACGCCATTTTCATTGCCTTGGCCACATACTCCGCCGCGCTTTCGGCATCCTCCAGCGATGTCTCCACATGTATATGACTCTGCGCGTTCGCATAGAGCGGCGGCTGTGCCTTCACATGCTCCGTCTTGTGATCGCTCTGTATGAGATTCATTTCCAGATTCCCATAAGCGTAATCTGTTGAAGCATGAAAGGTGTTATACTTACAGACAGATCTGCCGGTAAAAATATTTGTGCTTACCACGCTCTGGCTCGCTTGGATTGCCTGCCGCGGCTCTGCTTCTATGATAGTGCCCCGCTTGCTGCTTGCCATCGGCGCGGCTTGCCGCCAATGCAATCTGATCGGGCACCAGCGACGTCTTATCGCTGGCCTCCTCAATGGCCTGCTTGCCGCTTGCCACCAGTGACGGCCGTCTGCGACTGCGCCCGCCGGTCAATTGACTTTCGACGCTATCACAGACAAATGGTAACTGAAACGATACCATAAGCGTATAACACACAACAACAATTTTCAATAGAAATAAGCGACTCTATTAATGCTCTACAAAGTGATTTAGAAATAAGCGACTTCATTAATGCCCTACAAAATGATTTTCGTTCAAGAAGTTCCTGAGTTTTTCAATTTTAAGCGTTCAATTAGTTATCTCAACACAGGTAGGGCTGAATTTTGAGGAGTACTTTTTATATTTCGGGTATAAATCAAGCCTTATTATGCTACCTATGCTGGCAAGCCTGTTGAGTTAAACAAACAAACTTGAAATAACACAGGACCACACGAAGAACATCGATTATGGTAACAGATCATCTAGAGATCATTTCTTGTGTAGTGTA
This sequence comes from Phortica magna, assembly GCA_037044515.1. Taxonomy (NCBI): domain Eukaryota; kingdom Metazoa; phylum Arthropoda; class Insecta; order Diptera; family Drosophilidae; genus Phortica; species Phortica magna. Next base: position 14,789 of record JBAMBP010002735.1, read on the forward strand.
TCCAAAGCAATGGCGTGATCATGTGGCCGAGGATGCTTGGTTGTATGTATGTATGAATACAATGAACGCGAATGAAGTCGTTAAACTGCATCGCGGTTGTTGCAACGCCAATTTACAACAACAATTAAAATGCATTTATAATGTTAGCGTTTGAGGCGCGATTGCCACAATTTGCTTTCGTTTTCATTTCATTTTATGTTATTTATGGTTTTTGTTTTTGTTGTTGTAACTCTTTTGCTGCTGCTGTTGTTTTTGTTGATGTTGATATTGTTGCAATTAAAGTAATTAAAGTCAAGAGATTCACTTTCGCTTTTTTCGCGTATACGCAGCATCACAACAACAACAACAAAAATTTTTTTATTTGATTTTTTTTTTATTAATTTTTTTTTTATTGTACGATTTCGGTTTTAAGCCGGCTTCGATTTTGTTTCAATTGTCGTAATGAAGTTCATTCACATAAGAAAAAATAAAAAAAAAAATCAAAACACAAAAAAAAAAATTTTACAAAATTTAAAAAAAAATTACAAAAAAAAATTTTGCTAATTACAAAAACAAAAAAATTTTAAAACAAAAAAATAATGAATTCCTGCTTCAAAAAAAAATGTGTACATAAATATCTATGGTTTAGAATCCCAGCAGTTTTTCATTATGTCTTATGCACATATTAATTAAGTTGTGCTTGTTCTCGAACGTTACGGCATTTGATTTATTTTGAAAACTTCACTTTATTGCACTTTATTATCCTTGCGTTAATGCTGTACATTTCCTTTATGTTTGTCTTTGAAGATTGTAGACTTACGACAATGAATACGAGAAAGAAGACGGCGTATCTGAGACTCGGACTCGGCCGACGCTTCGTTAGCGGCACATGCCTTTCAGCTTTCTTTGGAATGGCGCACATTATTTTGCTGCAACAACTGACGATGAATTGTCTTTGCAAATGGTGCGAACGCCTGCTTTTATAATACACGGCAAACGCGACGCGATCAAACCGATCAATGTTGGTCTGGTCTTGTCTTCGTCACGGCTGCAGTTGCCATTGGTCTTTGTCGGCGTTGTTGTTGTTGTTGCTGTTGTTGTTGCTGCTGTTGTTGTTGGCTTTGTCGGCGACGCAGCGGAAAATTTATGCGCGTGTGCAAAGAGAAGAGAAGAGCAGAGAGTAAAATTGAAGCAAATCAACAAACAGACAGACAGTAAGACAAAACCATCAAAGCGTTTGTTATATCAAATCGCTGGCTCAGGGGTACGGTGCGGCGCAAATTGACTTGGCTTGTCTTGGCTTGGCTTGGCTTTGATATATTTGCGAATTAAGTGATTGAAATACGCGTTCAAAAAACAACAACTTATAAAATACATACGATCAGTGACTGCACTGGCACTTGCATTGCGCACGCCCCTACCTCTTTACCCAACATCACCATCATCATCATCATTGTGAGCATTATGTGCATTTGTTTGCTTGGCAATGCTTTGCTTTATTTTTTTTTGGCCTGAACATGACAAAATTTGTTCATTATATTCATAATAATAGAAAAACTGTTATTTATGGAGAACACATGTCGTATTAGCAACTTAAAATGCAAATATTACGCATACGTCACGGCATAACTGTTAATATTTAAATAATTAAATTTTTATTTTGTATTCTCAAAATTAAAAACAAACGAAATCACTCAAGAAGAAGAAGAAGGGAAAGCTGTAATTAATTTATTTTTACGCCAGCTTGTTGTTGTTTATTTTTGGCGTTGGTGTGTGTGTGTGTGTGTGTGTGGGTTGTTAGAAAGCGAACTTGCTAACTGTTAATAAATTGCGGCTGAATTACAGTTAATTATTATGCAGTAAATCAGCGACCATGAAAATCTAAAGCGATCTAACATGTGCAAATGCAATTGTTCAACACTGTAACAAAAAAAAAAAAAAAGTGTTAATTATGCGGTTTGGTTTGGTTAAATGAAATTGTCTCAAAGTTTGGCCAAAGTTCAAATTATACATTGAAAAAAATAAAAGTTACAAAAAAAAAACAACAACAACAATAATAATGACAATAACCAAAAAACAACAACCACAATGAGTTTCCGGCACTTTTAGTTTGCATATTTCCGCAGAAGTTTTTTTGCTAAAAAATGTTCCAACATTTATTGTCGTTGTTGTTGTTGTCGTTTGTTTTTTGTTTTCTAATTCTTTGTGCAACATGTCTTTGAAATCAAAAAAAAAAAAACAGAAAAAAAAATTTTCCGCATGCATTCGTTTTTTTTTTTTGCTACAAGATCTGCAAACCATTTGCCATAACTGCAGATCAACAACCTCGCATGCTGCGAGACTCAAGTCTCCCATACATTCATCTTGTTAACTGCCACAAATCATGCAGCAAAGCATAGCGGTTAGCTTGGTTTGGCTAGGGGAGGGGTTGTTTGGACACGCTTGTGGGTGCGGCGGCGGTGGCAGCGACACAGAGATGATGTTCATTTCAAACAAAACACAAAAAAAAAACAACAACAACATTTTACACTTTACTTGTCTATTGTTTCACCTTCGTTTGTTTTGCAGAAACAACTTACAAAAACACACACACACACACACACACACGCAAGCTAGAAAAATAAGAAAACAAAAACAAATAAAAACCGCACTATTAAATAAATGATGTCTTGTCCAGTTTTTCGTTATGTTGGCATTGTTGTTGTTATTGTTGTTGTTGTAACGATTCCTGCTCAATTACAATGTTTGCGACTTTGGCTTTGATTCTGTCAATGCCACAAGCCATAACTGTCACACTTAAACGTTACTTTTTTTTTATAAACATTTATGTATATATATATTTTTTCAAACTGTCAAACAAACCTGTTTGCTTTTAAGTTCGACGTTTTCTTACAAAATATAAAAAAATACAAAAAAATAGTATTAAAATACAAGTGCAATGCAAAAAATAAGTTTGTATAGACGTATGTGACATATGTGCCGCTATGTAACATACGCCTATGCAATATTGCACAGGCCACCTACGCACAAAAAAAGGACAAACATGTAACTCAGAATGCATTTGTTCTATGTTAACATTATACGCAGCTGCATTTGAATTACATGCATTAAACGCTACTTGAGTCACCGCCTCTCCCCCCGACATGCGCCGCTAAATCAACATGCCAGCACGCGCTTTGACACTTTTGGGTTTAGTCAAATGTCGTGGGTTTTGTCACATGTCACATAACAAGCCCACAAAAGACATCTCAAAATGAAAATATATCAAACGTTTGATCAAGCACGAATTAAATGCTAAAATGAACATTTAAGGTTCGTTGGCTTGTCAACTGGCAAATCTGAAAATGAAAGTTCGCTAATTACGCCTGGCAGTCAACATCAAAGCCACCAACGCCAACGTCAACGCCGACGTCGACGTCTTGGAACACTGCCAACTTGGTTTGCTTTTGCGTTTGAACAGGTGTGGAATTGTGGTGAAAATTCTTTAATAGCATTAAAATTGGCAAACGTTTGTCATTTATAATTTTGCGTAGCATTTTTGTTTTTGTTTTTGGCAATTGTTGACGGAAGATGGCAATTCATGGCAAACCCAAATGATATTTCTTGGTACAAACATTTGCCACTGAAGTTCTTATTACTTTTTACTTACGGCAATGTTATGTATTAAGCGGAAGCGATCTGTGTATGCGATAAGTGCATTTTTTTGTGCATACGCTTAACATGCATTGTTTCGCTTCAGATACCCATTTACCTACATACATATTTATTAGCAGAAAAATGTATAATAATGAAAGCAAATCACCGAAAATAAGAGCATTGATTACAACGATGTGCAAAGCCGATATGTATGTATGTATGTGTGTATGTAATATTGCATACCATATTTATGTATAATTTTTGTGGCGGTACCGTTGCGGATATGAGTACGAATATGAATACATGAATGCATAGAGAATGCAAAACAGCACAGATATGATTACGATTTATATCTAACTCTGTGTGCGTGTGTGTGTGTGTGTGTACGGAAGTCAAACAGCGTATTGCAAAATTGAAATTAAAATTAAAATACTATTAAATAAAGTAAAAGAAATGAAATAAAAAAGAAAAATTCAATTCAATTGCAATTGCAACTGCATTAACGGCTTACATAGCTACAAGACAAAGCCAGCTACATCTGCGTTACTTTAAAGATACTGTGCCATTGCGCCGTATTTTTGCTCCCCTTTCTTTCATCAAACACACCCCACCGCACCCCACACCAACCAACTACACCGTCCTATTATAGAGTGGCACAATTCATGTGCGCAATTTACCATCAGTGAGTGTTTTGCATTATTGTTTACTTTAATGTTTCTTAATAACATTTTCACAATTTACGTAAAGTCTCATACTTAAATGCAAAATTTTCTTTGATTACAGATAATCATCGCCAGTTGAGATACATGTTTATACGATATGTATTTCACCGATCTCAGTCGCACAAAGACGTTAACTGACAAGAAGATGAACAACTTTCAATTTTTGTTTTTCAATGCAGTCGATATTGTCTGTCTTCATGTCTGTCCGAGACTAACGACTTTGCATGCATAAAACCAAAATCTAATTGTTTATTTTGATAACTATTAACTTTCTCGTTATCAAAATGTAAAATTCATATAATTTATCAATTAATTATATTATTTTTGTATTACATTTTCTAACCTACATATACTTGTATGCTTTTGCCGCATCATCTAGTTAGTTTCGATTTTATTATCAAAATTTCCAATATCATAGTATTTTTTCGTAGTTGTCTGAAAAGTTTTTAGCTTTCATTTATTCATAGAAAATTTAAGTCGCAAATCTTTCGTAAAATATTAAAAGAAAAATTAAATTATAGTTTATAATAAAATGTCTTTATTGGCTGATTTTGATTTAGCAAAAAAGCTCGTGATCACAGAGAGTGAATGCATTATAATTCATGATGAGCTTGAGAAGAGAAAGGCAGCGAAGAAACGTGAGGAGATGGAGCGTCCGGTGGAAGCCACAGAGGGTGAGGAACTGAAAAAATCTATGTCGCCCATGCGTATTGGATCTTCACACATGCGATTGATTAATGAATATACGGCCAAGATGGCGGGTAAAAAGAAAAGCCGTCATGGCATACAGCTAACTGACGTTTATCCGCTACGTAAAAGAGGTAATTTGACACCAGAAGAATATCAAAAGCGTAAGGACCGTTATCATAAGCTTAACGATGAGGCCATTATATTTTACTTCGATAATTTGCATTTTACTGATTTTCGCATACCCGTAAGCGAAAGTGATGATGAACATACTGATCGTGTGACTTTTGAAAGTATTAAAAAGATGTCGGATACTTTCGAAACGTCATTTAGGGAGAGAGAATTTTCGATCTTTTGGAAGAACAAGAAATTCCGGTTGAATGATGAAGAAAAACTAGCTAAAGAGCAGAGAGAACTCCAAAGACAAAAGGCAGAATTAGCAGCTAAAGAGAACAATGAAAGCGAAGAAAACAGTAGCAGCCAAACAAAGATGTACGGATATTGGGTCGATTCTGAACAGTGAAAATTTCAAGCATTCAAATGTATTATTTTGACAGTATTTTTACAGATTATAAAATCAGCAGTGTGTGTGATTTGGTAATGAACTATTAAACGGTTTAATATTTGCCAAAACAACAAACGAAGGGACATCACTATTAGCAAACCAGTACTGCCACTTATAAATTGTAACAGCAGCGTACAGAAACTTCATGAAATAAGAGATAATAAAGAAAATTTGAAATGTTTTAAGATTAAAATGATAAGCAACGAACCTATTTATTTGCTGTTGTGTGGTTTTTGGGGCGGTTGCATTTATTTGAATTTTACCGGCAAACACAGTTCAAAACATGACATAACTGTCAGAAAAAAGTCTAAGGTGGCATTACTGTCAATTTTACCTCATGTTGTTTTTTGAGTTTAGATAATTGGTCACACTGTTCTCGCAGTTCTCGGTGTGTGTGTGTGCGGGACTGCTTGACAATTAAATGATTTCATCGTGAACAGAAGTGCTTATTATTGTTGATTCAGTTTTGTTTTTATTTATGTTTAACGAGTGCATAATGGCTTGAAGTTGTAATAAACAAGCAATTGTTTAAGTCAAGTATGTCGTAAAAGTTGAATTTTTGGTGAATGGTATTGCCCCTATGTGTGAGTGTATATATGCATGTGCCTGAATGTTTGCGAGTATATATATATATATAGATGTGTGTGTGTGTTTGTTGCCCCTGTCCCATAATGTGAAACAACTGCGTTGGGGTGGTGTATTTAAAGAGGGTGGAGTCGTGACGTCGTTGTTGCCTAAGTTTTAAATTAATTAAAGATGACAAAAACAACAAATTAAGCTTTCGGTTTAGTCATAACATCTTTAATTTTTCAGTTACTTTATGCATTACGTTGCCTAACCCCCCGTTTACGCATAATTTTATTTATTGTTGCGGCTCTGAACATTAGTGTTGCCCTTTTTCTAGTGTATGTACATATATATAAAAGTATATATATATATATTCTTGTGTCTGGTTTTACTTTAAGGCGCGTCTTTGCCGGAAACGGAATGAAAATGCGTTTTTGTTGTTTATTTTTTGATTGAAAGTCACCCTATTCCTTAGTAGTTGATTTAATTTGATTTGTTACACCGGCGACGGCGTGCCCATTTTGTTTATAACAAATACCCGCAACACGCACACACACACACGCGCGCACATGTAAACTTACATATGCGCGCGCACTCTCACTCTTCCCCACACATTTGTTTGCTCTCTGCCATAACAAACGCTCTCATCAACACTTTCACCTATTCGCAGACTCATTAATGCTGACTCTTTTTTTATGTTGCCTTTCATTACAGCTAAAGTAAGCTCATCATAGTGTCATCATCAACAAACTCGTGATCATTATTACCATCATCATTGTCATTCATTTGTGATCGTTGTTCTTCGCCATCGCCACTGATTGCCTTGCAGCTGCTTCATCATACTTTTTTTCGCTGCCAATTGCTGACGGTCGACGTGCGCCGGCGCCGGTTTCGGCACTGTTTTTTTTTTTTGTTGTTAACACAATCTCCTGATCGCCACTCCTAGTGCCATTGCAGCGTTCGGTAATGGCCGATCTAATGCGCTTGGGCAATGTCGATGTTGTCATACAAAAGGACAAACTTGGCTCGCCAACAACTGGCTCTGACGATGGTAATTTGGCGGTGCTTGGCGGCATCAGCGGACTCAATGCAATGATGGCTGCTGGTGGTATTGATTTGGGTGATTTGGCACAAGAGCTCGATCAGGATGAGTTCGATGGACCGCATATGCTAAACGGTAAGTAGCACAATACAGCAACGGCATAAATAAATACATACATACATATGAGTGGTCATTGTCGTTGCGCATGAGTCAGCGCGACCTACCGGCAGTCAGGCATCAAGATGACTTGACTTAAAGTGAAAGCTACAACATAAAAGTTGTCTTTTTGTCATTTCAAAATTTGCTAAATCTAAAGTAAAATAATAACGAACCAAAATAAAGTGCAGCAATTATTGTGTGTGTGTCTGCTACGCTACGATATATGTACATACGTCCTTTGTGTTATCGTAGCATACGTTTACAATTTACTTGACCAATATTTTATGCGCTACTTTAATGTGTTGCGTGAACTCAGGCCAGTCTGCCTTTGTGTGTAGGCGTGACTCAGTCGTGAAACATACACACACACACACTCATACACATGCCCGCATGCATGCATGCCTGCAGTGCGAAATGGCGCGCGTTGATTGTGTGCAATGAACAACAACAAAATTCAACCAAAAACGGGAAGCTAACAATAATTCTTCTTTTTTTATTATTTTATTTTACAACATTGGGAATACTTGAAATTATTATTTGCGCTTCTTTGCACAAAAGCAAAAAAAAAACAACAACAAAAGGAACAAAAAACATAACTACAAAAATGTCGGAATTTTATAAGTTTTCGTAGAATTTTTATTGTCTTTGCGACGAGCTCTGAAAAGTTAGAAGATAAAAAAATACAAAAAAAAAAAAATCATAAAAAGTGTACGCGGTCATTCAAAGTCAATGGGCTGCGACATGTGCTGTGCTGCGCCATTTCAAGAACAAAGAAGTAGAATAGAATGACAGAGAAAAGTAGACGAGACGACATTGCGTTGATTGACCAGCAGTGCGCTGACTAGGAGGTAAACTAGTTACTGAACTTGACTGAATGACTGACAGACAGACAACTTGATATTCGATTTTGAAGCATTTTACAAATATTCAAGTCTTATCACAGAGAAAAAAACAAAAAAAAAATATGTGCTCTTCTTTCAAAAGTTGACTGCAATTGGAGGTCAAAAATCTACATTGATAAGTGATAAAGTGTAGCAGCCGCGATAAACACACGCATAAACTTACACATGCACACACACACACACAAACACAAACAAACAACGGCAAATAAATCGTGCACAGTTGCTGTGCACTACCGAATGAACAAACAGCGAACGCACAACCAAAAAAAATTGACGTTTATGTGTGTATGAGTGACAAACTGTAAATGCAATGCAAAGTATATTTGAAAGGCGGGTTAGAGAGTAAGGTCAGACGACTGACTGCGTTTGTGAGTTTCACCATGAAAGTGTCGCCAAATGTATCAAATGTTTTCTGATCGACTGACCTAACTCAAGACGTTCCGTTCTAGACAGTTGCCAAAGTTCCTATGCTAAATTTTGAACTCAAGCTTTAAAACTAACAGACTAACATATGTTTAAATAACAAACAGACAGACGAACAGACTAGTTCGACTCGTTGCGCTGATCAAGAATATATATATGCCTTATATTGTTCGGAGATGTCTCTTTCTGTGAATTACAAACTTTCTGACAATAAAAAATATAATACTCAGAAGAGTATAAAAAAATACATGCGCGCATCGCAGAGAACATAACAAAATAAATATACAATTTCTATTATTACTAATACTTTTTAATAAAAGCGCACGCGTTAAAGCTTAACTTCAGTCTCCTTTAGTTGCGCTCACAGGGCGGACGCAACGCACTCTGTTGTTATCTTCAGCCAAGACTTTCGACCGCCGCTGCTCGTTTAGGAGTGCAAGACGCGCGTCTTAAATAAAAAAAATACAACAACAATAACAAAAAAGACAATAATTTACATTCGTTCAATTGTGCGCCTTATTTTATTATTGTTTGACTGTTTTAGGGCAAGAAACATCAACAAGAACAAACAAAAAAAAAAAAAAGAAAGAAAAAAAGTGTAAAAGTCGAAAATGATTATGAAGAACGTGATGTATATGAATTGTAAGTAATACCGGTGAATCAATATGTGCTTACAAAGTATATAGTGAAAAGCAAAATCGTAAAGTGCACGTTCTGTTTGGTTTTTTAATTATAGTTTATTATTTGCTCTGTCGCTTATTAAAAACAAGCGATTACAAATGGCTTTGTTTTGTTTCAAGCCTTGCGTCTACAAAGCCTTATAAGTTTCTACCTAATTTATTTATTTGTTTTTTTTTTGTTGCATTTCTTATGCCAAAACACTTAACTGCCATTGAAAATAACTTCAAAAACAAAATTAGGCCGTATAAAAAGACAGTAAGCGCACACTGGTGTGAAGTTATTCAAGCTTAAGGAAATCACCTTTATTTCAAATTCATTAACAGACAATTTAAATTTATTTATATGCATAAATGAATTAACGAGAAAGATTACTCATACGCAAGGCAAAAACAAAAATATTAAGAAATATATCTGCATGAGTGTGTGTGTGTGTGTGTGTGCGACCAGATTCACTTGAAATGTGCAAATGTTGTCACTTCTGCTTTTGTCAAAGAAAAAATAACAAATTGGTCTTTTAAAAATAAGTTGATTAAGCGAATATTTTATTAATAAATCAAACTAATCAAAGTTAGTTTGTTTTCATCGCTTGTTGTTGATCAGCCATGTGCTAAATTGAAAAATACGAGGTTTCCGAATAGGCTATATGTATATGCTATAAGCTATACACTTACCGACAAAATTTTTTTTTTTTAAATAATTAATTGATCTGTTTGAAAATAATTTAGAGGTGGCAGCACTTAAACTTAAACAATACATAGAAGAGAAGAATATGTAGTGACGTAACGAGAGGAATGCCGCGAAGGCCGTCGTGGTCGTCGTTGTTGCTGTGACTGTATTTTATCTTCTTCTTGCTGTTGTCATATTTTCATTTGAAATTCGGTATTATTTACTTGTAGGCCAAAGCTTAACGATAAGTTCTTATTATTATTGCTAATATTATTCTATTAAGAAAAGCACGCGTACCGTTACCTCTTGAGTATTCGTCATTGTTACTGAAGTTGTCGTTGATTTCTTTTTATTTATTCATGTGTTTTTTTTTTTTTTATTGATGATTGTGCGACTTTGTCATGGCTACGATTTTGTTTATCTTTGTTGCAACCTGCGCCGGTGGCTGCACTTTTGCTGTGCTAATTCTTTACATGTTATTTAATTTTTTTACAAACTTAGGCGAACGTCCGGCGATTATAGCACCACCGGAAAGCGAATGGTATCATGGCCGTTTGGATCGTTACTCTGCGGAATCCCGTTTACGCGGCACCGGCAAACTGGGCAGCTATTTGGGTAAGCTACCAAATCTATTAAGCATTTGGCCTTTCGTCTAATTTCTGTGTTAAATTTATTTTATTGGCAGTGCGCGAAAGTGATCGCAAACCAGGCTCCTATGTGCTCAGCTATTTAGGTCGTACGGGCATCAATCACTTTCGGTATGTATGGTATAATTTAAAGGAGTATATAATTTGACTTGTGTTCTTTTTTTTATCGTTTTTAGTATCACTGCCGTTTGTGGCGATTTCTATATTGGCGGTCGTCAGTTTATTTCCTTAAGCGATCTCGTTGGCTATTACACCTCATGCAGTGATCTTTTGAAACGCGAACGTCTCGTTATACCCGTTGCACCGCCGGAGCCTGTTAACGATAAGAAACGTGTCGTTGCCATTTTGCCATATACAAAGATGCCCGACACGGATGAGTTGAGCTTTCAAAAAGGCGACATCTTCTTTGTGCACAATGACATGGGCGACGGCTGGCTATGGGTGACGGCGCATCGTACCGGCGAACAGGGCATGATTTTTCGTGAACTTGTTGATGATTTGGATGTTTCTATTGATCCTAATACCGTGTTTCCATGGTTTCATCCAAACTGCACGAAAAACGAAGCTGTCGATATGTTGGTAAAAGGTGCGTAATGTTTGTATAAATTTCGCCTTTCAATAAAATACAATAATATAATATATCGTTTTGACAGCTGGTCCTGGTAGTTTTTTGGTGCGTCCCAGTGATAATTCGCCCGGTGATTATTCGCTCTTTTTTCACATCAATAATCAGATACAACGTTTTCGTATTGAAAAGAAGGGCGTACGTTATCTGATGGGCGGCCGTACATTTGAGTGCTTGGATGCGGTCATAAATCGCTACCGAAAAGAACAAATTGTCGAAGGTCATTCGCTAAGTCATCCCGTTGTTAATGGCACACAGCCGGAATTTAATCAACAGTATGTTGTCGAGAAGGCGGCTGAGAAAATTTATGCCACACTGCGTGAATGCCGCGATCAGATTGGCTTGAAGAAAATCAAGGGCATTAAGCATCACGGTCATCTTTATAAGAAGTCGGATAAGACAACCACCACAAAGTGGAAACAATTATATTTTGCTCTTATTAGCGAGGGTTCGGAGACGCATCTTTGCTTTTATGACAATCCTAAAAAGACTAAACCAAAAGGCCTAATCGATCTATCCTGTGCCTATCTCTATCAGTGCCATGATTCGCTGTGGGAACGACCCTACTGTTTTCAAATTGTTGAGCGCGCATTGCCATGCCTGGCGACCGTCTCGTACTTGTGCGCACCCAGCCAGGAGAGCTATGTCGAGTGGATAAACGCGCTGAAGGCGCAGTGTGGCTCGCAATTAAGTCGCGCACAAAAGAAGGTGCCACGCTTGCGTGAACTACGCTGTCTCAATTTACATGTGCTCGAAGCGCATCGTTTGCCATTTAAATTGGTGCCACATCCCTATTGTAGTATTTCATTAAACCAAGTGAAGGTGGGCAAAACGCGTGTTAAGATTGCGCCAGATCCAGTTTGGGAGGAGGAGTTTGTTTTAGAGTAAGCACAGTCTATTTGTCAGTATGTGTATATTTATATATATATAATGTAAAAATTTTACTTTTGCAGTGATGTGCCACCAGATGTTGTTTCACTAACCATTACGCTTATCTCGCGCGGCAAACGCGGCAAGGATTCCGAAATGGCTGAACTGACCATCGATTTGGCAAGCCTTAAAAACGGTCAAGAGACCGAAGAATGGTACCAACTAACCGGCATGACGCCCATGGGTGAATGGGGCTCATTGCGTTTACGTATGCGTTACTTGGACGATTTAATAATGCCATGCGAGGAGTACAGTCCATTGCAGCAATTGTTGCTCGAACCAGAACTGCATGCAGTTAAGGCTTTGGCCGATCTTTGTCATAATGATCGTGTGCCGTTGGCCACCGCCTTACTACGTGTCTTTCGTCAGGAGAAACGCGAAACGGAATTGATACGTGTACTGTGTCAAGCCGAAGTAGCACGCGAGAATGAAACGACGACATTGTTTCGTGGCGCTTCGCTTGCGACAACGCTTATGGATTTATACATGCGTACCGAATGCACGGGCTTCCTACAGTCTGCCGTCTCGGAAACGGTGCAACGCATACTCGATAGCAAACAATCGGCCGAACTGAATCCCACAAAGATGGATGTTAACGATGATGCCTGCTCGAATGCTGAATTCCTGTTGCAGATACTCGATCTGGTGACGCATTCGATATTCACATCGCCAGACGACTGCCCGCGCAGTGTGCGTTACATTTGCAATTGCCTGCAAAAGGCGGTTGTGGCCAAATGGCCGACTGAGCGTTTGGTACGCACACGTGTCGTCTCCGGATTCATATTCCTGCGTCTGCTTTGTCCAGCGCTGTTGAATCCACGACAATTTGGTCTGGTCAGTGAGACGCCACCAACAGCGGCAACACGTTCACTTGTTATGGTTGCCAAGTGTTTACAGAATTTGGCCAATCTTATTGAGTTCGGTGGCAAGGTAAGCGCTTTATACTAAACACAATAACAACAAGTAAATCATGATTTTTTTTTACGTTCGCCGCACACAGGAACAGTACATGGAGGTGGTCAATCCGTTTATACTAAAGAACAAAGAACGCATGATCGTATTTCTTGATCAACTGTCGCAAGTCATAGATCCGAATCCACTGCCAGGCATGTTTGTCGAACAGAACTCTAATCACAACTCACAGGACACAGGTATGTTGGCAAATAGCATTCAAAATGATTCAATGATAAATTTCTATTATTTATAGGTCGTGAACTTGCTACGCTGCATCACATTTGCGTCTCCTACCTGCTGGATCTGCAAGCGCGTTCCAAGGATATAATCTCAATCAAAAAACTTGTCACAGTTACCGATATGCTGACAAAGCACAAAGTCAAATATCGTGAAATGATTAGTTAAAAGTTTCAATTCGTGTGCTACTCATTTTTATATATATATATATAAATATTTATACATAGTTACATACATACATACATGCAAGCAAACATAGAAGACGTCGTTCAATCGTACGTATGTTTATTAACAGAATCAATTTGATATATATTATATATATAGAATGAAGGCCATAGCTCAAAATCACAATGACGTTATCGCAGCGCAATTCTCGAGCTCAACTTTACAGTTAAATTTATCTTCCATAATTTTGCCCACTTTACTCACACATTCTCGTCCGTCGTATACCAATAACTTTTTACAATAGCAAGTCACGAAATACTGCAATTTTTTATGTACTACAAAATATGCTACATATATATATATATATACGAGAAACATTTTTTATAAACATAGTGCATACATAGTTACATTATATTTATACATACAACAACATAGCTCGAAACAAACCAGTTATAATTAAGTAGTTTAGTCAAGCTTGTCATAATATGGTCACGCTGTCGATTTTTTTATTGGTCGTAGTTATTAGTGGTCCGATTATATTTTTATTGGTTCATTTTTTTATATACAAACATACATATATATATATACATTATACCACTGAATTTATTTAAAACATTAAGTACATACGAACTTAAATACGTTTGTATTTATTTATATATATATAAATAAATATAATATAGTCAGTTAGTAAATCAGTCAGTCAGTGAGTCAGTCAGTCAGTCAAACTATTGTCAGTGATTTTTGACATATTTTGGCCAAGGGCGCAACAGATTTGCCATGCTAATTGGATTTTTTAAAAGAATTATCTTATTCTAAGATACATTTACACAAACTCACATACACACAGATAAGTCAGAATTTGGTGCAATTGTTTCTGATTTGAAATTCAAACAAATAATCTTAATATTTACTTTTAACCATCATTTTTTATATATATATATATATGTTTTTTACGCACACAACGTTTATGTTATATAATCAAGTTGTTCACACACACACACACACTTTGTAATCTTTCTCTCTCTGTCGCTCTCTACAAACGTTACAAATGTATACAATTATTATTATGATTTTTAGTGCTCATTTGTGTGTGTGTACGTTTTAATCACAAAAGAACAAAAACGCCACAGATTTAAATTTTCTTAACACTGATGTGTATCTGTGTGTTAGTTTATGCAGAAACACAAACACAATTGTGTGTTAAAGACTTTCTAGTGTGAAAGCTTTAAAGTGAAATGAAATCTCTCAGTAGATAAAGTTCTTATTATGAAAATGTGTTTATTTTTTTCATTTGTTTGTTGTTTTTTTTTACACATACATATACATAAATTTTATTCTCATATTAACCAGAAGGAAGTTTCTTACTCCATGCTCCACGCTTGCATGCAAATTTTATTAACAATTTTTCTTTTTTTGTTTCGCAGCTAAAAAATATTTTTTTACTTATTATAAACAATATTATCCTTATTTTTATTGCTACAACAAATTTATTGTCTTTGTAAACTTTACGCTCCATGAAACTGAAAGAATGATAAATGCCTACAAAATCGTGCAGATATTTTCAATTTAGTGTATAAAAAAGAGCGAAAACAAAATGAAGAAATAAAAATATTTATGAATCCTAGTCAAAAAAAAAGATGAAAAAACAAAACCAGTAAAACAAAAAAAAAATTACGGAAAATAAAAAATACAACAAAAAAAACAAAATTAAGTAATTTTTTTTTAGGAATTGGGAGAGTTTAAATCGTCACCCAAACTAAGTGACCGTTTTAGGGGGAGCGGTTCTTTAAATACGTCACTTAAGCAAATTTGTTGGGTCACGTGGCTTGATACGGTCACTAATTCTTTGTTTACATATTTGTGTTTATTTGTGTCAAACAGAAGGAGACAACAATACAACTACAGTGTGCACGGCGATCAGTAATTTTTAAATGTAAAAAAAATGGCGCCCTCTGATATGCAAGAACTCTTCTTCATTAAAGGCAAACAAATGGCAATGGCAACACTGGCCGCCAGCTGATAGCGTTTGTTGTTGTTGTGTTTGTTTCTTGTGCCTGCTAGGCTTATCATTGCGGCGCGAACTCAAGCTGTGAGAACATTTAAAAGCGTGAACAAAATTTGATAACATCGAGAATGGCGCTTATACCACCTGTGACACGCTTGACGTCATCAATCATACGCATACTCGGCTGCAATCCAAGTCCAATGACATTGCAAGGAACTAATACGTATCTACTGGGCACCGGGAAACGGTAATGGGTCAAAGTTCAGTGTGCTTATAAGACGTAATTAAAATTACCTACTCACGATGCCTTTTTTAGTCGCATACTGATAGACACTGGCGATGAGGATGTGCCTCAATATATTGAGCATCTAAACGGTGTACTGAAGCAGGAGAAGGCTGCCATTTCGACAATTATATTAACCCACTGGCATCACGATCATGTGGGTGGCGTTAAGGATATCGTGAACAATAAGTTTGCAACAAAAGGTTTGTGCAATTAATTCATTGGCTGCGACAGAACTGAATTAAATTCATGGCTTCTAGTAAACGATTCATTAAGTCAACTCGTTTCACATGCATAACTATATTTTCTTCTAAAATCAATACATCCTTCTCCATTGGTTCACTCAGGTGGCGGTTATTAAGCATAAGTCCATTGCTAAAGTGTACCGTCTTTTTTTGCATTTCATTATTTAAAGTGCCGCTCAATGTAGATTGTCAGGTGTATAAATATCGCCGCACGGATGCGGAGGATGTTTGTCCGGAAATACCAAAGGATATTACTGTGCATGAATTACAGGACAAGCAAGAGTTTACTGTTGATGGCGCAAAAGTGCGCATTCTACACACGCCAGGACACACAACAGATCACGTCGTCCTAACGACAGAGGATGGCACACTTTTTAGCGGCGATTGCATATTGGGTGAGTTAATGTGATTCATATTCTTTCCATTATACATTCAAATAATGATAACGCTAATATTTTCAAGGTGAGGGTACCGCTGTTTTTGAAGACTTGTACACATACATGCGCAGCTTGCATAAGATATTAGACATAAAGCCAAATGTAATCTATCCAGCGCATGGCAATATTATTGAGGATCCCATTGATAAAATCAAATACTATATCGCACATCGCAATCAACGCGAGCAGCAGATTTTGGAATTCTTTAGCCAGCGGCCTAATGAACTACTACAGGCAATGGACGTGGTCAAGGTCGTGTATAAGGAAACGCCCGAACAATTGTGGCCGGCAGCGGCTTACAATGTCGAACATCATCTGACCAAATTACTAAAGGAGGGCAAACTGAAGTGTACCGACGAGCATACGGCCGAAGAGAAATACTATCAGTACCAAGTGAGCAGCGCGTTGTAACTTTTTTTTTTTTGTAATTATAATATTACTGTTATTATTAAAACAAATAAGTGCAATTACTTAGTATTAGTTAACTACTCGGGTTTGAACGTTATTGTTTCGTCTTTGAAATTATGCAAATCCTCAAACCAAATGTCTTCTTCTTGCTGTTCCGCCGACGCATCTTCATAAAGTGTAGGAAAAGGTGGTGCCGTTTTTGGCTTACGCAGTGGTAGAATTGTATCGTATATGTAGATTAGGCCGTTCGTTGAGCCGGGTACGGCGCTGCCTTGTACCCACATCACATTATATTTGGTATTGATACGCCAAATGCGCAGACCTTTGCTTATGCGCCAACGGTTGCCCATGTGACCGGGTAACTTTGTGCCTGGCCAGACACGGCCTTTCTCACCGCCACCGCCAATATTGCCGGGTCGACGATGTGTCTTCGTTACACCATGCGATGCGGGCATGCCCTTGAAGCCGTGACGTTTGACAACACCCTGGAAGCCATGGTCGACGCTATAGTCGTACAAAAAAAGGAAATTGTTATGTTTATTGCATCTATACAGAATCCAGTTGAGCTTACGTTTTGCCGCGCACATCGACGAAATCACCGACACGAAAGTGTCCCACATTGAGTGGCGTACCTGGCGCTAGTGCCGCGGTAGGTGTAACAAGAAAACGTGCTACATTCTTTTTGGGCATTACTCCTGAATCACGAAAAATGCCACAATAATCCTTGGTCAACAACGCTGGATCTGTGCTTTCAGCACCCACAATAACGCAGCCTAGTTTCGACAATTCGACTACATTAGGTCTCTGTGCTGGCTTGTATTCTTCGGGTGGTATATATTTGATGACATGATTGTCCACAAGTTGCAGCAGCGTAGTACGGATTTTCTCGCCATTCTTCAGCCACAATGGATATTGCCCAATTTTTCGTGCAATAACGCCTGTGCGCCGCGTGCCGGGCGTCCAGGCTTGCGGTTCGAGTTCATTGGTTTTTATTAGTTTTTGTTCATAAGTCTGTACGCCTTTGATAAGAGCTGGCGGCCCATATTTGTCGTGTACGATCTCCTTGATAAAACTGCGATTTTCCGGCGTAACAAAATCTTCGTGTATCTGGAAACACAAACAGTACCTTATTATTTAAATTAAGCGCACGCACAGACACACTTACCGTACGATTCTTGCGAACGAACCAGTGAGGATTCTTGATGCGTGGCCGGTTTAAATGGCCTTTCTCGCGCACTTGTGTAACCAATGTGGGACTGGCGGCAAGCCTGTTGTTGCCATAAAATGCAGAAAAATATTTGAGGTTAGTAAACACATTGCTTAAAGGAAAACTAGGTAATTAATACGTACCGTAAACGCGCAAAATCAACTATTACGGTTCTTAACATAATTTTATTATATAATTAATTAAAGTTCGTAAAACATTGGCGATTTGCTAATTGAAAAAGTCTAATAAGAATTTTCAAACACAAATGCTTCTTTTTGCATTTGTCGTTCACTTGGAACGAGAAAACTGTTGAGCAAGGCCCCTACGATAATCACCTAAAATTATTATTTTAATTAGGGCTGCAGAAAATTATAAGCCAAATTTGGTGCTGCCACTTATATTGGGCCGGCTTAATTATCAAAAGAAATCTTCAATGTGGTAGCACAAAATAGAGGTGGAGAAATATCAATGCATGCTGCCATCGATGTTTTTGTTATTATGTATATTTCAGGTATTATAAATATTATTGCTTCGAGTCCGCGGCTTCAGCCAACACCACTCGCTAAAAAACCTAAGTATTACCTAGATGTTATTTATTTCTAAGAAATAAAATACAAAAGTTATTGTACAACTTTCAATGTGTCTCTTCTTGAAAAACCGTCGATGTCTTTGAAAAACATCGATGTTGGCTCAACACCATCGATGTTAGAGATGTTGAGCAAACATCGATAAATCTCCACCTCTAACACAAAACGTCGACGCCGGACCGAGAAAAAATTGGAAAAAAATTATTCGGGAGTGTTAAATTATTTATTGTTTGAGTTTGCTGCTGCTGTTTGGTGTTCATAATTTTTTGTGTGATTGACAAATTCTTTGTGCAAAATTATTCCGGATCGTGGCTTTCTTAATAGAACTCCGGGCACAACGAGAAAAAGGCGAAAATGGCGTTGAAGGTGTTGGTTGGACAAAGTAAGTAATAACAAAACAAATCCCATTAGACGTCAAATAGTTTAATTGGTAATTGGCATAATATCGCGGACAACCAAAGCAAGTGTTCCACAGCTTGGCGCTTTTGCTACTGGCGGTCAATGTCGGCTTGCAAGTGATAAGCAAAAACCGCACGGGCATAAAGTATAGATTTATTATTCCTCCTCTTATGCATATATAATGATAATTATTTGCAAGTGGAATTCCAGTGCACTGTTCGTAATTGAAGCAAATGTTTATGCATTTCATCATTAGGGCGGCATACACATACACACACAAACAAACATCTCTCTCTAATTTGCGTAGTACACTATTGATTTTCCAATATCTACCGCCCCCTTCAATGTCAGAATACCGATCAACCACACAACACCCTTCACTCGGCAAATACCGACACACAATGCCACCCACACGCGACTTTGAAATGCGTTACGCATAGGGTGACCTTTTGATTGTTTTCTTCCTTTATGCACACTCTTTCTCTCCTTCCTTCGATTAACACTTTGTTGTTTGCTTTTGGATGTCAACTCATTAAGTGCTTTTATGACGTCACAAAATTGTTTGTGTTAACAAGTTGCATGTTTTATCTAGTTCACTTGCTTCGTTCGTCAAGTTATTGCTATTGCTGTTTAGACTTGATTATGAGTCAGTTATGCCTAACCCACACTTACTCACAATCTTTGTTGAACCGTTCGCGGTTTTATCGAAAAAAACAGCAATACAAAAGCAAAACAAAAACAAAAATGAAAACACGGTCTGAAAATGTGAGTCATGACGAGCCAATGTTGGTTGTTTTGCTACTAATTGGCTTACAAAAGTGAGATTTTTGCATTATAAATTCATTACTATCATTTACATAAGTGCACAGAAACTATTTTAAGCGACAAACAACAATAATGACTTTGTACACATTGTGTGCCGATAGAATGTTTTAGCTACTGAGCTCTAAGTCAAATAAACTTATAAAGCGTGGTAGGGGAAGAACACAATATGCCGAAATATGATGAAATGTAAAAATATAGGATTTAAAATATACAAAATTTATTAATAACATTTATTTGTGTTGTAGAAATTATGAACGAGGTGGTAAAGTACAAACCACCGCCACCGAAGAAGGCTGGCGCCGCGGCTGCTGCAGCTGCGAAGGCTGGCGGCATTGAATGGCGGGTTCTGGTCGTGGATAAGCTGGGCATGCGTATGGTTTCCGCCTGCACTAAAATGCATGAGATTAGCGCTGAGGGCATTACACGTAAGTTTACTTGAACTGAATCCATTTTTATTTTTTTTGTTTACTAATTTCACACATTTGACTGTCACTTGCAGTGGTTGAGGACATTAATAAGAAACGCGAACCTTTGCCGACCATGGATGCAATCTATTTGATAACGCCGTCGGATGAATCTGTGCGCGCCTTGATACGCGATTTTGAGAATCCAGCGCGTCCCATGTATCGCTATGCTCATGTCTTCTTTACGGAGGGTATGTCGTTACGGTGACGGAATCATTACTCAAGTGATTTCATCCAAAATTTTTATTTCTCCCCCTTTTTATTTTTATTATTATACTAATTTTTATTTTTTTAAATTAGTATTTTTTTGTTTTAATTTTGTTTTTGTTTTTTATTATTCTATTAATTTTGTAATTTTATTAGCATTTATTTTTTTTTTATTCTTTCGTTTTTTAATCTTTTTGTTTGTTTCTCTTTTTCTTTTCTGCAACTTTGTGTCATTTGCGATCAAACGCTCCCTTAGCAATACCGCCGCGTATATTTGATATGCTACAATCGCACAAAGACATTTGTCGTAGGTATATACGAACGTGTAAAGAGATCAATATTGCCTTTCTGGCCTATGAAGCACAGGTATTAAATATTTTTCTGCTTCATTATTAAGAACAAAAACAACAACAACACTGCTGGCAACATATGCTTATACTTTTATTGTTATTCTTTTACTTCAATGTGCATTAATGTGAAGTAATTAACTCAAAACTAATCTTAGCTAACCAAAAAAGACAAAAAATTGTTGTTCTGTTGAATTTTTAAATATTTACAAAACACAAAAAAAAAAAACAAAAACTATTCGTTCCATAAAAAGTGTGCATCTCAAAAATTCAAATGTGTAAGCGTTGCTACATGTCTCTGTCTCTGTTCGTTGTGTTCGTGCGTCCTATATATGTCTTTCAGTTTCTCTTCTATCTGTTCTAAAAAAAAAAAAAAAAAACAAAAACCTTTATTGATGTTTTTCATTGAAAGCAATCTTTAAATATTAATAACATTTGAATTTTGTCTACTAGTGCATTTTTTTATCTAAGTGTTATTACACATACTTTCAAACTCAACTTTCGTCTACTTTGGCAAAAACAAAAAAAAAAAAACAAAAATCAAAATTAATTCAAATATTGGCTTAAATTTTTATCAATATTAAAAACTCTCATGTGCACAGATGATACAAGTATTAATTAAACCCGAAAAATTACAAAACAAAAAAAAAAAAAACAACAAAAAAAACACAAAATATAATAAAATCGGGTTTATTTATCGCCAATTTCTTATTTATAATTTTTTATTATTGTTAATTTTTGTTTTTTGTTTTACTTTTGTATAACAGTAGAACATTCATGTTCGAAAACTGTCATAATTGAATTGCATATGTCATATGCGCACAGAATTATGCTATGAATTTTTTTTTATTACATATTAGTGCATTTGAGCGATTGATTGATTTGAAATAACAAAAAAATTTCATTTTTTGAATATAGTTGAACTTGAATTGAAAGATATTATGGCAAATAATATTTGAAACAAGTTTATTCTCAATATACTTTTCAGCAGGCATTTTTTTTAAATTGATTTTTATTTAAATTGATTTTATTTCTATTAAAAACACATAACGGTTTCAATGTAATTGCTCAAGTGTCTATTTTAACTGTTTAACAATTTAATTAATTTCTATAAAAATGTTTAAATTTCATGTTCAAGTTTAGGCGAGTTCACAGTAACGGAGAAAAATGCGTCATACTCACAGTTTCACAGACACTAAAAAGAAAATCCATCGTGTGCTCGTTTTTTTCTATTGTTTGTCTTATCATTTAATTTTTAATTTTCTCTTAGACTAACAAAATTAAGCATAAAAAAAAAACCAAAACAAAAAAGAAAAAAAAAACCAAAAAAAAAAATGAAGAAACAAGAAATTATGTATTAAAAATTATTTATAGTTGCCCGGAGGAATTATTTAACGATTTGTGTAAATCGTGCGCTGCAAGAAAGATCAAAACTCTGAAGGAGATTACATTGCCTTTCTACCATATGAATGTCAGGTGCGCTTAATAATAAACAAAACATATGTACAAAAAAAAAAAAACCAAAAAAAAAATAAGTGATAAAACCAAACCAAATAGTAAATGAAAATGTTCTAAAAATGTAGAAAAATCTAACATTGCACAAGTTTAAATATTGTGAGAAAAAAAAAATCAATGAAAATAACTAACCAAGTCAAAAATAATCTTTGAAAATGGCGAAAAACTGCTCTGTTCTCATGTAAAATTTTACTTAGTCTGCTATTTTCTGTCTCTCTCTATCTCTCTGTCTGTCGTCTGTCTTTCTCTTTCTAACACACTTACTGTCTGTTACCCTTTAAATATTGATATTTTTGTTATGCAACTTGTTACAACACTTGTTCAATACTGACAACTTCAATACAACTGTCATTTGCCAACTCTCCCTGTCTCTCTCTACCGTATGTGCGCTCTTTAAAGCCTTCTCCTTAACCGATGTCTAAGTGTTGTTTAACAAACAGTTCAATATTTTTTATATTTAAAAAATTCAAACTATGACATTTTTTGTAAATTAACTAACTTTCATATTTGTTGTTGTTACTAATTAGTAAATAATTGTTTTATATATGTTATATATATATATATATATATGTTAAATATATGAAAATATGTGGCGCCGTCCTATTCAAATACGCCCCTACTTCAATACACACGCCTTAAACTTTATTTAGCAAAGCTTAAGTGATGAGTGAAATGTTTTTTATTTAAAAAATAAACGTAGGCATTCATATTCGTTTTTTTTTTTCAAATTAACAAAGGCATAAAATGTAACTTTAATAAAACACTGATAAAAGGATGCAATTGAATTATATCGATGGTCAATTGTAATTGTGCAATGCCTGCGTGTTATCGCTCATCACTAATATGCTTGCGTTTATCGACTTGATGTCCAAATCTATTACACCTAAAGCAAACGGAACTTTCAAACCG
Source organism: Phortica magna (assembly GCA_037044515.1). Taxonomy (NCBI): domain Eukaryota; kingdom Metazoa; phylum Arthropoda; class Insecta; order Diptera; family Drosophilidae; genus Phortica; species Phortica magna. The sequence goes on from JBAMBP010002735.1 coordinate 38,214, forward strand.
CAAAAAAAAATTAAAAATGAATCTCCTTAAGTTTTGTTTAACTTGTTTTGTAGTGTTCAATTTAATGTATGTAAAATGTATACAGAAAAGCAAATCGTAACTAACCAAAAACTAACACAAACTAACCACAAATCGCCCAAGCGTTAAACATGATCAAGCACAAATGAGCTTCATTGCTTATTTGTTTTTGGTGATGTTTACTTGGGTGCATACTTGCGGTTATCTCACGGGCAGCTGCGTTGAAACTTGCCAGAGCGTCAGTCTGCAAGTGTTCGACGACATGACAAAAGATACATATATGAATAAAGGAACTCATGTACAAATTGCTTATAATAAACATAACATTTACATAAAGACACACATACATATACATATTTAAAAGTGACTACATTGGTGTACGTTGGCCTTAAAAATTGCATGTTTGTGCATGTTCTACCTAAAAATTTTTATACAAATCTAACACACACATATACAAACATACATATTTATATACATAAAATAATTAAATAAATAAATGTGTACCGAGTGTCATTTGCGTCATCCCCTCACAAAACACATATCCAGGGTAAGGATTACCATCACTTTTTGTACTCGCCCACGTTCAAACAGTCACTGAGACGCGTCCTTTGTCAACGTACGTTTCCATTTATATTCTATGGGTTGGTGGGCCGACACTCAGTGGTGCAGAATAGTGCTAGCAAAGTGTGATGTTATCCGAAACTCTTTACAATATAAACAAAACACAAACACACACATGAACTCACCCACTGATCCATTCCAAATGCAGGTATTTTCACTCGATTCGCCGGACACATTCCAGTGTCTTTACTCGCCGGCATTCTCTTCGATACGCGGGAAGCATATCGAACGCATTGCCGAGCAGATTGCAACGCTCTGTGCGACCCTTGGCGAGTATCCAAATGTGCGTTATCGCAGCGATTGGGATCGCAATATCGATTTGGCTGCCTCGGTGCAGCAAAAGCTTGACGCATATAAGGCGGATGAGCCAACAATGGGCGAGGGTCCAGAGAAGGCACGTTCGCAATTGCTGATCTTGGATCGTGGCTTTGATTGTGTATCGCCGCTATTGCATGAGCTAACGTTGCAGGCAATGGCCTATGATTTGTTGCCAATTGTTAACGATGTGTATCGTTATACGCCGGGCCCGAATCAGCCGGAAAAAGAGGTGCTGCTCGATGAGAACGATGATTTATGGGTGGAGTTGCGTCACGAGCATATTGCCGTTGTGTCGACACAGGTGACACAGAACCTTAAGAAGTTCACCGATTCGAAACGCATGTCATCGAGTAAGTAAGGACGTGAATGACAGACTGCCACTCTCAGCCACTCAAATTCTCATTCGGTCGAACGATTTAAAGTCGATTAAGTTACAATATGAAGCTTACTAATTGCATCATTCATTTTTTACAGCTGATAAGTCATCCATGCGTGATTTGTCGCAAATGATCAAGAAGATGCCACAGTATCAAAAGGAGTTGTCCAAGTATTCGACACACTTGCACTTGGCCGAGGATTGCATGAAATCGTATCAGAATTACGTTGACAAATTGTGTCGCGTTGAGCAGGACTTGGCCATGGGCACCGATGCCGAGGGCGAGAAAATCAAGGATCATATGCGTAATATAGTACCCATTTTGCTCGATCAGGTGCGTCTTTCACATTATGTTTTTGTTCAATTAACGCTTAACAATACAAATGTGTTTGATTTTGCAGAATGTTTCGCACTACGATAAGGTGCGCATAATTGCGCTCTATGTTATGATCAAGAATGGCATTTCAGAAGAAAATCTGACAAAGTTATTCACGCATGCGCAATTGGCTGCAAAAGATCAGGACATGGTGCGCAATTTAAGCTTTTTGGGCGTGAACGTCATCGCCGATGTAAGTTTGTGCTTTGTGCTTTTATTTATAATAACAACGAATTTAATAATTATAATACGATTTCCCGTAATATAGTCCCGTAAGAAGACCTACACGGTACCACGCAAGGAACGCATCACCGAAAGCACTTATCAAATGTCACGCTGGACGCCCGTCGTAAAGGACATCATGGAAGACTGTATCGAGGATAAACTCGATCAACGTCATTTTCCGTTTCTCGAGGGGCGTGCTCAGAATACAAATTACCATGCGCCCACCAGTGCACGTTATGGACATTGGCACAAGGATAAGGCCCAAACACAGGTCAAAAATGTGCCACGTCTTATCGTATTCATTGTGGGCGGCGTGAGCATGTCGGAGATGCGTTGCGCCTACGAGGTAACCAACTCGGTCAAAAACTGGGAGGTGCTTGTCGGTTCGTCGCATGTGCTAACGCCAGAGTATTTCATCGGTGATCTGGCCAGTCTCTCCAAGGAGGACTAAGCGCTTTAAATGTTACAAAGCTTTTTTTATTATTATTATTATTATAATTATTATTATTTTTTTTTTGATTTCTTCAATTTATAATATTTAATTTAATACACTGTGAAATGTTTTATTTATTTGCCGTTTAATTTGTTAATCGAATTGAATTATATTCGATCCAAAATGCTTTAGGTTTTTGTCGAAAAACAAAGTAAACAAAAACACGTAACGCAAAGCTTACCATTAATGTTATATAAAAAAAGAAAATTATTAATATATATTATGATATATATATACATATATCAAATTGTTAAACATTCAAAAAGGTGTGTGGTTAAAGAAGAAATAGCAAATGTAATAGAAGAAAAAGAAGAACTGTCAATGCTCGTTGTAATGTGGCGTTTGTACAAGTATGTCAACGCCCAGTGGCGAGCCACCGTAGCTTTTGCGCTACACGTATATACATATATATAAAACAAAAAGAAAATTACTTATATACACGTTTATTAATTATTATACAACTAATACAATTTTATAGTAATTATTATTGATTATTATTATTGATTACTATTATTATTGAGCTCTATAATTATTAAATATATATGTACAACTACTTACACATACGTATATACACATATATATATATACATATGTAATATTTCTCTTCTCTTTAAATCAACAAAAGCAATTCTTAAAAACAAAAAAGTAAACTATACAATTACAAATGAATATGTAAACATTTATAAGAAAAAAAAATCAAAAAAAAACTAAAATGTTAAATTTTTGTGTTATTATTTTAATATATTTGCACACATGCAAAAATCTAAATGTTATTACGATTTGTCACACGATTTGAATACAAAATTAACAACAAAATTATATAAAAATATATATATATATATATATGAATGTAACAGCAAAAAGTTAAAACAACTAAAAATCGAAATTGTTAAACGAATTACAAACGAAACAAACAATAACAAAACCACACAAACACACATAATTGTAGGCGTAATGAAAGTTGTGTGAAAGAAGAAGAAGAAGGAGGAGATAGAAGATGTTGTGGCGAGCAGCGCACAGAGTGACCGGAACGTAAATTTATTCCTGCTTTTCCACTTTTCTTTTTGCTTCAATTTACAAACAAACAAGACAATATGACAAAACAACAATTAATGTATTTACTAAAAAACTTTTCAAAAACAAAAAAAGGAAAGAGAATTAACATGGGTATTTCTTTTTTGTATTTATTATAAATTGTCAAATTTTTGTTTATGTTTTTCCATTTAATACTTTATAAGAAATAAAATTATTTATGATTTCTTGACAAAATTTGTTATTTATTTATTTATTTTACGGCAAAGGTCACTGTAACGGAAACTACTTAAAAAATTACCTTAGAGACTGATATTAACAATACATACTTTTAATAAATATTTGGAAAGAAACATTTTTATTGATATTTAAAAATTAACAATTAAACATTTGTAAACGAATAACAATTAATTTATTGCTATTTAAGAAATGACGAAAAAACACAGACATATGAAAAGTTTAAACTATATCTATACATATTTATATATATATATAACAAAAAATTATTAACTCTAAAATTTAAGTGAAAATGGAACCTTAAGAGAAAACGATACTACTTAAAACGTTAACAGATAACGATAGTGATGTCAGCGGCAATGTCAACAGCGCTGCTCGCGCCGAACGCATGCATGCGCGCACGCCTGACGCGCATGGTCAGCCTGCTGCAAACTTGGCACGTGGACGACGGCGGCAGTCGCCATTTAACAAATTGTTAAACAACAACTACAACAACAACAACATTTAGCCTGGGATCACAGGCGGCTTACGTTGCGTCTGTGTGCGTCTGAGCGCGCCGTATGTGTGTGTACGACGTTGGAGAAACGAAAACGATGAAGAAGAAGAAGAAGAAGAAGAAGAAGAGGAACAAATTACAAATTGAAAAGAACGATCAGACAAAAAAAAACAGTAAAATAAAAAAATTAGAAAATATTTTTAGTATTTAAATGTTTATTGCTTGTTAAACGAAAATGAAGACGAAATCGATGATGACAAAAGTTGGTGTAGAAACTAAGAAGTATTATTAAAAAGAAAAAAAAAAAACAAATATTATTAACAAATGTTTATTAAAACAATATTAAAACAAACAAAGAATAGCACTAATTTAAATAAAAAAAAGTATTTAAAGTTATGCAAATAATTATGAAATTAAACAAACAAACAATTAATTAATTAATTATTAACACAAAAATTAAAAACAAAATTATAAATGCAGCAAAATTTTATGCAACAAAACTTTAAAGAAAAAAATTAATAATTCAAAACCAAATTAATAAACAAACAATTAGTGGTAGCAAAATTAATTAAAAGAAATTATAATAATGAAATAAAAGAAACATTAATAACTAATTGGTAATAAAAAGAACAATTGATAAATTAACCTTTTAAAAATTTATATACATAAAAAAAACCAATACTTTTTGAGGGAATTCTATAAATTGCTGTCAATTTATTAAAACAAATATAATATATATATAGACATACATATATATACATATATTAATTGTAGACAATTATTAAAAACAATAAAATAAATATTAAAAGAAAACGAAACGCATTCAAACAAAAGTCTTGCAAAAATTTTATTAAAAAAAAAAAATTCCAAGAAAAAAATTTTATTGAAATTCAAAGAATAAATAAATTACAAAATCTAATTGTATAAAAAACGACAAAACAAAAAAAAAAAAAAACCAAACCAAAAATTCAATTGTTAAATTCATAGAAAGAATAACAGAACAGAAAAACAGCAAAAGTAATAAAAGCGCTAAGAAAAAAAAAACATATACAACAACCAAAACCCACTTAAATACCTTACTGAATGTAATATTAGCATGGAAAAATGTAATGGAAAGCATGAAAAATCGGCCGTGATAATTTATGCTAAATCACATAAAGAAATTTTATGGATTTGCTTGATTTGTTCTCGTCCGATTTTAATTGTTTTTCAACATAACATAAAACAAACAAAAAAACAAATTAAATAAATAAAAACAAAACTAAAACAAGAAATTATTGATTATTATTTGGTGGTAAACAATTTTTTAATTTGCCAAAGTCTTTAAAATAGGTTTTTGTTAGCTACCATGCTATGTACGCCTATGTCACTTTGCATTACACAACACATTTGGCAGTAGTAATTAAATATGAATATTATATTGTCTTATGTGTTGTTTGAACACTGTGCAATATTGATGTATATAATGCCGAAACGTTCATTTATAGCGCACTCAATTGTCAGCAATGGTCATCAGCGTTGCTCTAAGTTGCAACTGAGCACGACTGAACATAAGTCACGTGTATGGTAAAAAATAAGGTAAACAAAACGAACTTATGTCGACTTAGCCTACTGCCCTTCATTCAACAATTGGCTAGTGCACACAGGTTGAGTATTCGCAGCCCTGGCAAATAATAATGCCTGGCAAATATTAATTAATATTAATATTAAAATTTAAAAAGATTAATTAAACAGAGTATTGTTATTCAGCGCAGCATTAAAAAGAGGCACCTTAAATCCGCAACTTCTTTATGCCAGCAACTATCCAACACAATTAAAAATTGTAGTGTTTTATGTACGAACAAAGTGGGAAGAAACATAAATCAAATATGAAACATATTTAGTATTCATAGAGCAAGAATCCTTTGTGTCGCATGTGACACGTCACGCTATGTAACATATGCTTTTAGTATATTTAAAAGGCTCTGCTTGATACAAACATAAAAAATGCGACGCTGTTTTTTAATTCAGACTCCCCCTAACGCAAAATGCCTGAACTGCGTGAGAAAGCGGCAAATGAACATGACCATGTGATGACGGATACCAACATCCTGTTGGCCGTTGTTATGTGGCGACATTTTGAAAGATGCAATTTCCTTTTATTCATATTGGTATTCAACTTAAAAATAAGCAAAAGGTGTTTTTATTTTTTTTCGTTATTCTTTTGTATTATTTCTGCTTGCTCGTTAAAATGTTAATTTGAATTTTGATATGATTTGAAATTTTACGTTTTTTCTTACTTGTTTGTTTGTGTATTCATATATATATATATATATTTTTTTTTTTTGTTTTTAATTTAATATATATATTTACGCTTAAGCTTAATTAGTTAGACAACTTAGACATTAAATACATACATACATACATACATATTAAGCTCATTTTAAACTATTTTTATGTGTAAACAGTGCAACTTCCCACGCTGCCACGATGCTTGTCTGTCTGTCTGTCTTGCCTTGTTGCCTCGTTGCCACTGCTACTGTGCATTGTTGTTGTTCTTGCTGTGTTTTTTCTTTAGCTGCCAATCCTTACGTGACGTAAACTCTTAAAAAACAATTTCAACTTATACAACATTTTGTTGTGTGTGTGTATGTGCGTGTGTATGTGCATGTGTATGTGTGTGTGCAACTCACCATAGATTAATTCATAAAATGTATGAATTAATAAAAAAGTTGTGACTTTTTCTTCTTCTCATTAACAATTCACGATGATTTAGTAAATGAAAGGAAAAACACAAAAAAAAAAAAAAAACAAACTCCAACTGTTTTACACATTATTGTATAATCGCACATAACTAAGTCCAAAAAAAAAAAAAACGTATATGTATATATATGTATCTGTAGTATATATGATAAAAGTAGTATTAGTTAAATAGACATAGTAGTCATAATAGTAATTTCAAGTAGCGTAAGAGTACCGTTTAGCTTAAAGTATACCAAATTGCGTATAAGAGTTTTCGTATAATTTTTATTTTTTTGCGTGTCGCAAAAAACAAAGCCAAGACCAAAACCAAAACAAACGTTATGCAGAAGAAGCATACAGAAAAACAAAAAGACGATAACAAAAAAGCAAAAAAATTATGTATGTAAACATGTGTGCAAATATATATATATATATAAATCGAAATACATAAACGAAATGTCTACAAAAAAAAAAAAATGTATCTCGTACACATATATACATATATGTATACATATATATATTTATGTATGTAATTTATATTTATGCAAACGCTTAGCAGCCAAGAGATGCTGATGCTCATGACCGGCCGCAAGTTGGCAGATTGACACGAAAGAAGACATTGAGTTCTATCAGTGATGCAAATACCATGAAGACCAGATACATGACCAGGCACGCTGTGCCCACTTTTTTGTCCAGTTTGAATTTATTCGACGAGAATGTTATATAGAGCAGAAACAATGTCGACAGCAAAGTGATCGCCGAGTACTCAAGTCCTGCCGAATTGATGGCCACATAATTCTGACCCGGCTGTATCGGAAAGAAGACGGCCTTGATCAGCCATGGCACGCCCAGGCAGAGTAAGATGTCAAATGTATTCGAGCCAATTGAATTACAAATGCCCATTGAACCGTGACCTGTAAGGAAAAGGCAAAAGTGAGCGTAACAAGTTGCATACATGTAACAAAAGCATACCACGCTTGGCGACAATCACGCTGGACACCGCCTCGGGCACACTGGTGCCGGCAGCCAGAAAAGTGATGCCCATGACCGAATCGGGTATTTTCAGAGTGTCGCCTGTTTTTTTTTTTTTGCAGAAAAATGGTATAAAAAATACAAAAATCTTTTGGTTAGTGAAAAAAATGAAATGCCGCTGCTCACCGATAATTGTTATCATCCAGGCGACGACATAGGACAGCGAACCGATCCAGACAATGCACATGATAAAGGTCAAAGGAAATATTCGATTATTCTTAGCCTTTTTGCAATCGGGTATGGCAATGCGAAAGAGCAAATGTATCGGCCAAATGATAATCCAAGTGAATTGCGCAAAGCAACTTCTATCCCTTGGATAGGTTAGCAAACGATAGCCTTCCTCGTCCTCTTCGGCAACTGGCGGTATTGGTGTGGGCGGCGGCGGTGGCGTTGTTGACGGCAATGGCGGTGCCTCGACATCGGGTAAGGCAAGGGCAAGCGATGCATTCGATGCATTTGTTGCATTTGGTGGATTTGTTGCATTTGGTGGATTTGTTGCATTCGGTGCATTTGTTGCATTCGGTGCATTTATTGCATTCGGTACATTTGTTGCATTTGGTACATTTGTTGCATTTGGTACATTGGTTGCATTTGGTGCATTTGCGTTCGGAACGCTAGCAGCGCTGCTGGCAGCGACTGCAGCGACAACAACGACACCCTTCGATGAATCATTATTTAGGCCGCCATTTAATTGTATGTTTGACATATTTTGACAAATGCGATTCTCAACAATATCTGCGAATTATGTATTTTGCAAAATTAGTAACTTCTAACATTGTATGTGTGTGTGATTGTGTTTATGTAAATAAATTGGTTTGTGTATTGGGTATTTGGTATATTGTGTATAACAACCTGGTTCTCTGTCATGGCTATTTGTGTTCTTCGTTTGTATGCTGCAATTTGAGGAGCGACTGCGCGAACGTGCCTGTTTAACGCCACCTGTGTGTGAGAGTGTTATGTTGTATGTATGTATGAGCGTATTTATGTGTGTCATAGTATGTGTGCAAATTATTGCATTTACGCACCTTTAGCACATTTTTGAAATGTCTTATCGAAATACATAACGGCCAAATAAACAGCATACAGTGAAACCAAGATTAATGCCTCATACCATTCGACACGCTCGTCATGCATAACGCAAATGAGTATCGCAACCGTGACGCCATATGCAATACTATCACGTGTCAGTGGCCACCAATCCAAGGGTATTGTCTGCAAGCAAACACACATGTAATATATTACAGACTTACCTACGTCGCAGGATATATGTTTGTGTATATTTACCATGCCCGCACCGATGCCACAGCAAGCAGCAACCGCAAGTATATTAAAGACCGCTGAACCAACAATCGTGCCAACACCAATGTCACCCTCAGTTATGAATGTCCCTATCACATTGACGAATAGCTCGGGCGCCGATGTGGCCGCGGCCATGAATGTCGCGCCCGCGACATCATTGGACATATTCAGTGCTGTTTTAACGCAAATACAAAAGCACACGCACGCGCACATGAAGCGGCATCAGGCGATATACATACATATGTATGAAAAACTTACCTGCACATATTTTCTCAACAGCTGGCACAAAGTACTCATCACATACTACGGCTAATGCTACGAATAAATATAAGCTGGCTATCACATGAAGTACAACAGCACCGGACTGTCTTTGCGCCTCTGTGAACAGATCTCTGGGAAAGTCATCGATGGCGGGCTGTGTGCAGTTTATATCTTAGCCAAAACAAAAACAATAATCAGTACAAAATACAAATTGTAACAAGTTTATTATTAACATGCATTATGTTGTCTCTGTTATGTGCGTGCGCATGAAGCTGTTCTTTGTTTTAAACAAAGATGGTGACACATTAGTGATGACACTTGTTGCGATTTTTTTATTTATGGTTGGCAGTCCTTGCATGCATAAGCAAATGAAATCATTAATATTTACAAAGCGCTTGTTATCATTATTATTTGTTATTAATATTAACTTATTTATTATTATTAGGCTACGCTCATAAATATTAATCTCATTAAAAACTCATACAAACTGCATCATGCACATGTTTACTTTTTAGCAACAATTTACTAATCATTGCAAAATTTGTAGCAACAACTTGCGTGAGTTAACAAATTGTGCAAAAATCGCACTATAACTCAACAAGTGCGCCAAATTTAAAAAAAAAAAAAAAATCACAGTTATTTTGTGTACATCGCCTTATGATGCCTTAGAATGCGCGCGCTGCTTGAATCATGTTGTTACGCACGCCAGGCGCAACGCCCAACACTTTAACAAGTGCGCGCTAAAAGTATGCAACATTTTTTTCCAACTTTACGCATTAACAGTTGCTTAATTGCACATGCGCTTAACAAAAAACAATTAATAACTAATTAAATAATTAAAAAAAAAAAAATAGCTTTGTTTTCCTTAACTTTTAAGCACGTTTTATAATTTATATATTTTTTGCATATTTTTATAAGGCTTACTTAGCATATTAAACCACTTTTTTTTGGCACAGTCTTCGTTGTTCGTTTTGTTTTCGTTTTTGTTTTTGTTTTTTGCAACAAGGCACAGGCAAAAAAAAAATCAAAAAAAAAAAAAAATTGTATCGCTAAGTTTTATTTATGTTTAAAAAAAACTTTGTTTATTATGTTTTGTTTATCCGTTGGCAAGGCAGCAACACGACGGTGTATCGATAAAAGTTCTAAACGAAATGCGACGTTCGGTTCGATCGATGAGTGACAAGACTTCAGTTACAGTTACAGCTTTGAAGCTTAGCACAAAATTCAGTCGTTGTTGTTGCTATTGTTGTTGTTGTTGCTTAGACAAAGAACGAAAGAACAAACGATCGAACATACACGAACAGTTGAGTTCAGTTCAGTTCAGCTCGCTTCGCTTCGGTTCGGTTAGAAGATGTTCTTGCGTTCGTGCGTTGCTGCTTTGCTGCTGCTGCTGCTGCTGCTGAAGAAGACAATGTCAAGACAAAGACAGCCGATCAAAGTTTCCGAGCCACAGACAGAGACAGCGACAGCGACAGAAAACAGAGCAAACGTACGAACGACTGACGGACAGATGGACAAATGGACAGACGGACAGCTGGACAGACTTAAGCCAAAATCAATCGAGCGTCGTTTGGTCGCTTAATGCAATCAGCGAGCACTTGAGTTGGTCAGATGTCAGCGAGTTGATGCCGCTATCAAAACAACAACAACAACAACTACAACAACAACAAGAACAACAACTGGCACAACACTAACAACAATAACAATTAAAAATACTTAATAATCGTGTGGAATTTTGTTTTTGTGTAATTTAGCAAACGGAAGCGATAAATACGCTTTGATGTCAGACAAACGGATGGACAGACAGACGGACAATCAAATGGACAACCAAGCGGCAAAGATGAATATATTTTAGTATGTTTTTATTTTTAATTTTTTTTTTTTTTTTTTATTATTTTTAAGTTTTTAAGACTTGTCTCATTTTTGTTTTCTTTGTGGCTGGTCAGTCTTTCACTCGAATTGAGGCATTCACACGCCTTGTCATGCTGGCTCGTTGTCTTAGTGAGTGTGTTTATTTGTTGTTGTTGTTGTGCTTATTGTTTTTGTTGTGCTTATTGTTTTTGTCGCATTTGTTGTATTTGTTGTATTTATTTTTAAACGCGCGGCGCTGCTCAAAGCAATTTGCATAAATTTTTCGAACAACTATTGAACGCTATTTGAATTTTGTGCTATTTTTCATTTATATTTTTATTTATTATTTATTTATTTTTTTATTGTTTTAATATTTTTTTGTAATTTTATAATTTTTAAATATTATTTTTTTTGATATTTTTGGCAAACAACAGTCTGAGTTTTTGGTTTGTTGTGCGTGCACACGAATTTGTATTGAGCACGTTTAGGCGCGTTTTGAAGGAATAAACTTTTCCATTGCAATAATTTTGTGGCAGCTTCGATATGACATTTTTTTCATGTGTGACACGCACGACTGAAGAATGCACAGTTAAATAACTTCGAATTGTATTAAAACATATTATTAAGCATATTTTTTGTGAGGGACGAACGAACGTTGACGCAGCCGCAGCAGCAGCAGCAGCGGCTGCCGCGGTCGCCGCCGCCGAAGAAGAAGAAGATGAAGAAGAAGCAGAAGGTGAGGCAAACGCAATGGCATATGATTCAAGCAAATTGTTGTTGTTGTTGTTGCTGTGAGTTTTATGTGTCGCTTTGTCATCTGTTTAAAGAAAACAAAACACACACACACACACACAGACAAAAAAAGCGCAAAGAAAAACGACACACAAACAACAAAAAGAAAACAAATTCAATCACAGTAAATTAAGTTCACTTTAATTTAATCAGCGTCACATAAACAGTTACAAAAAACATGTACTGCGCTACAATGTGTGCGTGCGTGTGTGTGTGTGTGTGTGCGTGTCACTGTATGTGTGTGTGTGTGTGTATTAAATTTAATGTCTCACTAGTTATTTTCACACATGTCTTGGACTATTGTAGGCTGGCATAGGCGAAGGCAACGGTAAAGGCAAAGGCGACGTATACGTAATATTATAATAAATGCGCTGTCGCAGTCGCTGCTGACCTGTTTCGTCAATACAACAACAACAACAATAGCAACAACAATGACAACAACACTTTGCTTATACATTAATGCTTAACATAAAAAAGAAATACAACAACAACAACAACACGAACAACAACAACAACAACAACAACATGATCATCCGTGAACTTTTCGCTGCTTTTGTTGTTATTGTTGCCTGTCAATGTTCATGCTACAAATGATGTTCATGCTCATGTTGTTGTTAATGTTGTTCATGATGATGATGATGATGTTGTGGTTGATGCTGCTGATGATGATGATTATCATGACGACTGATCAAGTCAACAATATAGCGTAATGCGCCTTTTGTATATCATTTTAAGTTGCCTTTTGCGCTCAAAAGTCAAACTTTGATTCAAACAAATTTTTTACTTAACTCGCATTTATATACTTTTGCCTTTGTCTTCATCTTCTTTTGCTTCTTCTGCTGCTGCTGCTGCCGATGCTTCTTCTTAGTTTGCTATTACTATATTTATAACTGAAAGCAGCATTCTTTGTGTGCGTGTGTGTGTGTCTGTATGTGTAAGTGTAATTGTTGCCTTGGTGTAAATTTTTCTGACACAATTTATATTATTTTATATTAAAAAATTATTTCACTTTTGCTTTTTTTTTGCGTATTTTTTTTAACTTAATTTGCATTTGTAAACGTCAGTTTTTTTTCTATTTCAACGCATGATTTTACTGTTCTAGATTTTTTTTTGATTTTTTATTAATTTTAAAATTTAAAGATGATATCAAAATTTGGTTAATATTATTAGTTTAATTTTTTTTTTGTGTTACTTTATTTTTTATTAATTTTAAAATTAAGGGATAATTTAAAATTTAAGAAAATTATATTATTTTAATTTTTTTTTTGGTTTTCTTATTTTTTTTATTAATTTTAAAAATTAAAGATGACTTAAAATTTTATTAAATGTTATTATTTTAATTTTTTTTTTGTTTTCTTAATTTTTTTATTACTTTTAAAATTTAGAGATCATTTAAAATTTTAGAAAATTATATTATTTTAATTTTTTTTGTATTTTTTATTAATTTTAAAATTTAAAGATGATTTCAAAGTTTAGAAAATGGTATTATTTTAATTTTTAATGTTTTTTTTTTTAATTTAATTTTTTTCTGTGCTGTCTGATTGATTTGACTGTTGATTGATTTGAAATTGTTGCTGTTTATTGTTGCCCCACCCAAAAAAGCTCTTGTCCGAACTCGCATTGCTTTCGCATTAATGTCAATATCAATTGTAATTAAATACACGTATATTAATTATTTGTTGCTAATTTCTAGGTAGAAAGATGATCAGTGCTGACTTAAAAGACGCCCAACAACAACAACAAAAATTTAATTACATGAAAAATTAAAATCATTTAATTAAAGTATTTAATTAATTATAAAAAGAAGAAAAAAAATGACCGAAAAAAAAAAAATAATATTAAATAATAAAGCAATGAAAATTCAATTAAATATTACGCATACGCACTGTTGCCTACGTCACACGTTCACTCGCTCAGTTGCTCTCTCTCTCTCTCTCTCTCTCTCGCTGACACACACACTCACACACTCATGCTCTTAGCTTGTACACATTAAATTCGCAATCACGGTAAATAATATTAAGTCTCATTTAATGAGCTCAATTTAAACAATTGCTACAAGCCGTTCACACACACACACACACGCACACATAAACGCTCAAACACAAAAAAGCACACACGCACACACTTGCAAACAATGTACATTACTCGCTTTTTTAATGCTTATGACGTCACTCATACACACACACACACTCACTTATATATACAATTGTTTACGTAGCCCAGACCGCCGCTCATAATTTGCAACTAATTGCGCAGATTTTGTCTCATTGAGCGCAAATGTGTTTTGTCCTTTTCTTCATTAGTTTGTTTTGTCGCTCTTTTTTTTTACTTCTTCTTCTTCTACGTAATGATGCACTCGCGTTCTCGTTTTGGTCATGCATTGCAAAAAAAAAGAAAAAAGGTCATCTTCTATGCGATCAGTTTATCGATTGTTATCGCTATTGTCATTCTGCTTCTTCTTATGCTTATTAAATTATTTCAATATTGCATTGTTGTTTAAACGTTTAATTGCGTAAATTAATTATAACTGTTAAGCAGTTTATTTATATATGTATGTATGTACATTCTTATGTATGTATGTATGTATATGTGTATGTATGCATGCTAGTGCGTAAATATATATATTATTGCAGTATTGTAGTACCCCTTGTGCTGCTTAGACCCCAATAGTCTTCCATTGCTGTTGTTACGCTACGCGGTGCTCTTGTGGTGGTGGACACTCGTGAACTGCGTCAAGCCTATAATCTCAATCTCGAGATTTCTTTCTTTCTTGACTTCTCTTCTATCTTCTTACCGCGATTTATGTTCTTCCTTCTCACTCTTACTTGCTTGCCTGCTTGCTTTCCTTGTTTCCCTTGGTTCGCTTGCTTTGCACACTTCTTGATCTGCTGCTGCTTACTTCGTTAAGTTAGTTTGAACGCTGGCTTGGTTGCTTCGATGCTTGGATGCTTGGTTGGTTGGTATACTTTGCTTCACGTATGTAATTATATTCGTTTGTCTCGTATAACACGAACACCGACGCAGCGCGCAATGCTTAAAGATTCGACACGAGCCAATTGACGTCGTTCGCGTGCAGCAACAATGCTGCTTACTGCTGATGCTGCCGCCACCGCTGCTACTAGTATTCTACGTTGTCTGTGCTCCCTTCTGCCGCTACACGTTTTTGAGGCGCACAAATGCCGCTATTTCGTTTTCTTACACTTTGCGTGCGTCGTTTATGCACAAACACACACGCACACTTTCAATTAAACGTATGTAAAAAAAAATAAATAAATTAAATTAAAAAAAAAAAACAAAATTAAACTGTATAAAGTGCAAACACACACACACGGACGCACGCACATACACATGCACCACCAACGCACTAACCAAGCCGACGAGAAGTAACAAAGAAACGCAAAACAAAAAAAAAAAAAACAAAAAAAAAATGAAGCAAAGCCGAAAGTCAATCGTTGCGACTAAGAAGAAACAAGATGGCGACAGACGCAAACGCAAAGGCAAACGCAAACGCAAAGGCAAACGCACTTGGAGCTCACTTTGGCAGGTTAGGTTAGGCAGGTGTATGTGCGCGCATACGTACATAGTACATACGTTAGAGCATGCGAAAAAAAGGAAAGTCACACGTTGTTGTTTTTTGTTTTTTGTCTTACGCCTTTTTGCTTCTTCTTTTTTTTTTTTTTGGTTTCTTTGCTGCGTTTAATTGTCGCTGCCTTACTTAATGGGCAGTTTGCTTTGGAAGCTGTCGTGTGTGTGCGTTGTGTTGTGTGTTACAAACGTATGTAGCGTTACGGCACGTAAGAAAGAACGTAAGAATGCAACGACCGCGTTTGAAAGCTGTTTCTAAATTGACTTGTTGTTTACTATTAAAATTGAAAACCGATAAAAAAAATCGCTACGTTTTGTAATTTAAGTTATTTATTTCACTTTTATTTTTTATTTTTTTTTTACTAAGTATTTGTTTGTTTTAATTTTTTTTTTATTTTTTTTTTTTTATATGCTTGCAACGCAACGTCGTTTGTGTATTTTGTTTAATTTGCTTAACGCGCACGTTTCTTTTTTTTTTTTTGTATTTCTTTTTTTTTTGTTGTTTTTTTTTTTTTTTTGTATTTGATCGAACGACAAAACTAAGTTAAACTAAGCCGTGCGGTATGGCAGCGTTGAAGCTGCAGTTGAAACAGATCTAAACGGAGTGAGGCTAAAAACTAAGCTGCACATAGATACATTGTCCGTTTGTTAGTTAGTTAGTTAGTTCGCTCACTCGTACGTTCGTACATTCGTTGACAAGCTTGCTTGCTTGCTGCTTTTTCGCTCTGTCCGACTGACTGTCTGTCTGACTGTCTGCTTAGCCGACTGTCTATCCGACTGTCCGTCCATCCGGCCGTCTGTCTGCGTTTTTTCGCTACGTACTATATATGTATGTATGTATGTGCACAACCCAAAGCACATTGTATTGTATTCTGATTGAATTGCACGAAAAACGCACACATAGACATATCAAAATAAAAAAAATAAAAAAACAAAAAAAACAACAACAAAAAAAAAACAAAAAAAAAAAACACAAAATGAAACTGAAATCCAACAATAACAATGAAAAGATTTCGTTTGTGCTGAGCGTACAACAACAACAACAACAACAACAAATGATGAGTGCCACAAAACCGTATGACTTATAAATGGGCATGTCTGATTGCTCATCTGTCCATTTGACTAACATTCCGTCCGCCAAATTGTCTACATTTACTTTTTAGTTTTGGCAACTTTATTGTCTGTCAGCGGCAGGCGGCACTTTGACATTATATCTATAAATGTATGTGTGTGTGTGTGTACTTTCTTTTGCTTAGCAATTAGACAGTATGACACCTCACAAAAGTTTCATAATAATTCATATTAATCAATCGTATGTTGCACAGCCTTCACCGTTTACCGTTTGTACCAACTACATACATACATTTATATATACAGTTGGTCAGGTCAGGCAGTGCAGTGCAGTGCAGTCAGTTGTATTACTTAACATCTGGCGCTTAACCTGTGCGACGTGTCAGTCGACTGCAATTGCGACGGCGACGGCGACTGCGAATGCGCCGTTGTTGATAATGACGCCCATACGTGTCAGGCACACGGCGCGTCTCAAATGAACAACAACATAAGCATACACACGCACATACACACACACACACACACACAAATATACGCAACGCATATATGCGCGTAAACATGCATGCAACCATTCATTAAGGCGATCACTGTGACTGTGATTGTAATCACTGTGACTGTCTTCGTTCTCCTCTTTGTCTTCGTTGTCGTTGTCGTTGTCATCGTCTTCGTTATCGTCTTCGTCGCATAACCAAGCGCAACACCAAGTCCCGTCGACAGCGATTTCATATCTCATTCGTCAAAGCTTGATTTAGTCTGACATTTTCTGTTCTATGGCTTAACAACATATTTTTCTCTTTCTTTTTTTTGTCATTTTTTTTTTTTTTCCTTCACTTAATTAAGTTTATGACTCGCCTACAATCTACAATCGTTGCTATCACTCACTGTCTTTTGTTCGGGCATTCGTTATATCAATTGATGAATACGGTCGTTCGTACGTACGTTCATTCGTTGGTTCATTTCACAGACGTTTGTTCTTATACAGAGCTTCTAGATTGAAACTAAAAGCGAATGTTGTGTATTAGTTTCGTAATACCAAAAATAGCGAGATTTGTACACAGACATATGCACACACATACACACATACATACATATAAATAAGCGTCAACATCACTTAAGTCACGATCTCACGCATCCGCCGGTCAAATGCTCTGCTCGTACTAAGCTCCACAATGCAGCACACACACACACACACATGCACATACACACCTCAACTCAACTCACCGCACTCACTCAGCACGCTTCTAATTAGAATCGAGCTCATACATGTTTTCGCTCAATCGATGAACCAAAAAAACGCTTCAATAATCTTTCATTATTTTAGCCATCTATCAATCAATCTATATATATGTATATATGTATGTATGTATACATCAAATAAAATCAGTTCAAATCCAAACTAACCAAATTAAACAATTTATTTGTTTGAACTTGAATGAACTTGTGCCAAAAATTTAATTGATTCGTATGACCAATTCAAATGACGACGAACAACTCATACCAATTTAATTGGTTGCCAATGATGCACACATACATACACACATGTATATATATATGTATGGTATGTGTTGTCTCTGGCACAACTTCAATTTTCTATAAAATAAAATAGGCATTTTCAAAACAATTCTTTTTTTTAGGCAGCTAACAATCAAGGACGTTGGCAGTTTGACACATAGGTGGCGCTAAGATCGCCTGAAAACTTTTGCATAGCAAAGACTTAACTCAAGTATGGGCTGTAGCGACGTTGTGTTGTGGGAGCGTATCGCAGAACAACCCCGCCGCCCCCTGGCTATGCGCATGTATCGAAAATGCAATGCAGCAAATATTACAGTTACGAGCTAATTTCAAAGCATTTTTAAAAACAAATTTTGCTTTTAAATTATTATTAAAATTTAATTATATTTTATAAAAAGTTTTTTTTATTTAAAAATTTGCTTTTACATTAATTTAAAAACGTTTCTTGTTAAATGCCAAACGTGCTGACATATTTACATGCACTTGTTTGTGTGGCTGTGTGTGTGTGTGTGTGTGTGTGTAAGCAAAGTTTTTGTATTGGAAAAAGGGCGCCATATAATAAAAGTAATCAAGGCTTAGCTTTCAGCTTGACTTAACTCACGCCATTGTATTCAAATTGTATATTTAGTTTTTGGTTGTTTTTTTTTGTTTTTTTTTTGTTTTTTTTTTTAAATATTATTTATTCAAGCGTTTAGCGACAATAAAGTATCTCTATCATAATTGTAATTAGCGGCAACTGTTTCAGAACTTTGCTACTTTTTTTGCTGTTTTTTTGTTTTTTTTTTTTTGTTTTTTTTTGTTGTTGTTGTTGTTTACTGATGTTCATAGAACATTTCGCCATTTGCATTTGCAACGGTCCGAAGTTCTAATGTGCCGTTATGCAGGCCACGTCAATCAAATGTAAGTAATTGTATGCATGCCTTTCTTAATCGAATTAAATGAATTATATGCGTGTGTGTGTGTGTGTGTGTGCGTGCGTGCGTACGTGTGCGTGTACCGTACAAAGAATAAGATATCACTTGCTTGAATAGTATAATAATAAAACACTTAAATGAAATGCAAATGTTGCAACGGTGCATGTGACATCATTTCGGTTTCAATGAAATGTGTTGATGATGATATGATGATGATGATGATTGTTAGTGCACCATCGGATGATTTTAATGGCTTAATAAGTGCTCAAATGCGCAAAACTCTGAAACGGTGAGAACAATAAAAGTAGGACACCAATTTATGCATGCATGCATGTATATATATATATATGTGTGTGTGTGTATGCACTTACTTCTTGTGCTTGTCCAGCTCCTTGAGCATTGTGCATAAGAAATCGCTGCTAATTGATTTAGGGCGTTCGATGGGCATGCCCAGCGCACGTGACCAAACCAGTTGTGCCAGCACGCCCATGGCACGAGAGACGCCAAAAAGCACCGTATAGAAACCCATCTCATGCATGCCGTAATGGTACAGCAATACGCCGGAATGCGCATCCACATTCGGATACGGATTCGAGACCTTTTGTAGTTTCTTTAATAACGGCGGCACCACCTTGTACAGCTGGGCGACCAGCTGGAACAGCGCATCGTCGGGCAAATGCTTAAGCGCGAATTCATGCTGCGCCAGAAAACGCGGATCGGTGCGACGCAGCACAGCATGACCGTAGCCGGGCACCAACTGTAATGCAAAAGGCAAATAATAATAATTGTTGTACAAACTTTGAGCATTGCACTGACCTTGCCGGCCTTAAGCGTAGCATTGACATAATCCTCAAGCTGTCTGTCCGACGGCTCAGTGCCGAGCGTGCGCTGCAAGTCGAGCAGCCAAATGAGCACCTCCTGATTGGCGAGGCCATGCAACGGCCCAGCCAGGCCATTTAAGCCGGCGGCAAAGGCCAGATAAGGATCGCTCAATGCCGAGCCAACGAGATGCGTGGCATGCGCCGAGACATTGCCGCCCTCATGGTCACAGTGTATGGTCAAATAGAGACGCATTAATTCAATGAAATCCAATTTATCGCCATAGCCGAGCAGGCGACAAAAGTTCAACGACCAATCGGCCTCGCGATCGCACTTGTGTTCGGCCGGCACGCGGCCATAGGCGCGGCAGTAAATGCGCGCCGCCAAAAGCGGCAACTTTGCCAACAGCTCCATGCTGTCCTCGTAGGTGTAACGCCAAAAGTCCTGTTTGGGCACCGTGGCCGACGCATAAGCCTCACGGAATTTACTCTGTGCGCTGAGCGCGGTCACGGCGATCGATAGCTGCGTCATCGGATGCATCGTCAGCGGTAATACGCTCAGCAGCTGCTCAACGTGTGGCGGCAACACGGCGCGTTCGGCCCACTCGGCCGCAAGCGCAGCTACTTGTGCCTGCGTTGGCACCTCACCGGTCAATAGCAGCCAAAACATGCCCTCCGGCAGTGGCTGTGCGCTGGCCGTGGCCTTCGGCAGACGTGCAAGCGTTTCGCTTACAGTGAGACCACGAAAGCGTATGCCCTCGTCGGGATCGAGCACGGAGGGCTCCCAAATGAGCGCCATCATGCCGCGCATGCCGCCATACAGCTGTTAATATATATGTATGTGTGATTAGTTGTCCTTTGTTTTTTTTTTCTGTGCTTAACTTACCTGCGATACACAAATATCGCCCAATTTGGTTTTGCCATATTCGGCACGAAATTGTTTGACCTTCTCTTGCTCTTCGGGTATCTTACGCAACAACACATCAAATAGCGAAGTTGCTGGCACAATGCCGCCGCCAACTTCACCGCCAACACTTTCCACAACGCCCTCAGCAGCCGCCGCAACGCCACCGGTAGCCGCACGCATTTGTTGCTGCAACAATGCAAATGCAAAGCCATCAAAATATGCCAACTTACTATGTAATTAAACTTACTGCATTCAAACGGCTGCATGAAAGACTTTCATAGAGGTTAGCTAACGGCACACAACGCGTGTCAAGTCCACGCACAAAATTCCAGGCCGGCTGACGCAATTTCGGCTCAAGGCGCGCATCGAAATTCACCGGCAGCCATTGGCGACTCACGGCGCCGTGCAATAATCTGGACAACTCCTTATAACGGCAAATGAACATGATTTTTCTGCTTTTGTAATGTAGTCTCTCATAGACATATAACTTCTGACAGCAAAGCAAAATTTGTACACAATTTTGAAATATATATGTATGTATGGCACATTTGTCAATGATGAGTTGACGATTTGTGCATTTCCTTTATTGTAATTTGATTATGTTTTTTATTTACTCAATATAAACAATAATAAGTAAAACTATGTAGTTTGCATGTATGTACATATGTAAACGGCTAACGGCACTCTGCTCATTAACCATTTTCTTGTTGCTCATTCGTTTATTAATTAAAAGCATAATTTTGTTTCTTAAGTTGCACTCAGTGCCACTAGGTTCAGAAATATATATATATATGTGTGTATGTATGTATGTATGTTATATGTATACTAAAAACAAAAGGGAATTATTAATTACCATAGCACAGACCAGTTGGCATAGCCGGGCACCGTGCAGTCAAATTTTGCTACATTTTTTTTTTTTCATTTTTTTTGTGAATTTGTTCTACAAAAATTTTAGTAAGTAAAGAAATTACAAATATCATATCCATTAAGATAACAGCAACGCGTTTGATGGTCACAACAACAATAGAAATTAACTATAAAAGACGATTGCTTTGTGTAGTTGGTAGGTTAAGAGTTGTCGCCTCGTACAAACTTCAGTTAGGCATACCGACGCCTTGTTGGAAACCGAGCGTCTGTTGTTGTTTCTTTATCTCCTCTTGCATTTCAAGCGCAAGTTTCTTGTATTTCTCAGCTTCCTTTTCATTCTTTTCGGTGCCATCGCCACGCGCGTACATCTGACTAAGATTCGCGCACGCGTACATGTTTCGTAGCTCACACGCCTTGTATGCAAATTGAAACGCCTTTCGCATGTCTTTTTTAACAATGAAATCGGATTCCTTGGCCGGCGGACTAGACTCCTTGACAACGCCGTGACCATGTTGTTGTGTTTCATCGGATTTCTTTTGTACGCCGGAAATATGCATGCCCGAAAGATAAAAACAGGCAGTGGCGTTGTTCATGTCACAGCTTTTTGTTAGAAACTCCAGGCCCTAACAGATGCACGTATTTTAGGTACAATCACATATAAATCCAAAACAAAAAAAAAACAAGTATAAGTTAAGGGTTGTGACAAAATGTCGTGGTGTATCAATTTGTTTTGTTTGCTCACCTTCGGCACATCGCGGTCAATCTCTTTGGTCATGGAGCGTGAAACGAGCAGTAGCCCCGAATGCAGACAGGCATCTGGATCATTTAATTGGCAGCCTTTTTCATAGTATTGATAGGCAAGACGCGGTTCGCCCTTGCTACCGGTTTTGCCTTTGCCTAAAAAACTGTAGTTGCCAAACTTATAGCAGGACTTTGCGTAACCATAGTCGTCACATGTCGACTTAAAGACTTTTGCCGCTTTCTCATAGTCTTTCTTAATGCCCTCCAGATAGTCGCCAAGCAGATGACAGGCTATAGAAAGGAAATGTCGTATTGCACGTAATATTCATTCATAAATACGATTGAGCGGTATTTTTCATGCATTAAAATGTGTAAGGTTATGATTAGAGGCTAATTCGGTTCATTTACATTAGAAATACTCACCCTCTGGTTTCTTTTCTGAATAACAACCGAAACGGTACTCAACGCCCAGCTTCTCGATGTACTCCTTAACATCTGATTCCTTCTTAAGATCGTAAGCCATGGTCTTTTGTGTTGTTATGCGGTCTTAAAGGAAATTTTTTTCTGTTTTTGCCACTGCTTTTGTAAATAGCTAGATTTGTGCAGCCACAACAACAGCAGTGTTGCCAAACAAGCGTTTTTTCTATCGTTTCTGGTTTTTTGTTTAGACATAATTGATGGCAGAAATGTGAAACAGTGCCCGGTTGGAATTTTGGCTATTTTATAAGAATGTGCTTGAAGTTTCCGCCTTCTTTTTATTTGACATATTATTAAATAAATTTTATTTTCTTTATAATTTGGTGTGCAATTCCGCTAGAAATAACTTATTTTCCTTTTAAGAAAGTGACAGCACTTAGCACTGTTCAAAAGCGAAACAGTGTTGAATTTTAGGCACAGTCTTATGTGCTATAAAACGCCACAAATAGTACAAGGGTGTTTTCATGAACACCTTTTCAATAGTTTCGTACAACACATAATATGTTCACAACTCAATTGCCTCAAGTAAGTAAGACACCGTAGTGAACTAGCGTCAATTAAGTGTTGAAAAGGAACGTTTATTTTCTCTAGTATCGCCTGTAAATATAGGCGCAGTCAATATTTAAATTTAACTAGAATAACCGTTACTCTATGGCAGTTTAACAGCTTTGTTCAACTAGAAATATCGCACTGCATATTTTTTACAAACCAGAATATTTACCAAACACGAATAGATACTGGTGGTCATTTAAATAGACCACCACCATCTATCAAGTCTTTCAAGAATAAATGCATAATCATTGTCTACATATGTATGTATATTGTGTAATTTTATTTTGTTTCATTCAATTAGTAATTTGTCAGCGTCAATTTATAAAACTTTTAGTAGTATATAAATAAAAAATTTGTTCAAGAAATTGGAACGGTTGATAAGTCAGTTAGTCAGTCGACTTTAAAGAAAGTAACAGAAAAAAAACATTTCAAACCATTTTATAATTATTGTCCATAAAAACAAATGTTTATAACTAACAAAAAATAAAAGGAAAATTAATTTTGTAACATTATATATATATATATGTATTATATGCATGTATGCTGTATGTATAAATGTATGTATGTAATAACAATTATGAATTGTATTCCCGCAATTGTTTTAATTGCCAATTTTGATCCTTTACTGGTATAAAAAAATACTTTACACTATATGATATCAAAATATACAATATGTAACTATATATTGTATACATATATATACATATGTGTGTGTGGGTGCATGGTTTACCAAAAACATGTACACCAAGCTTGATGATACTGCTCAACATTAGAGTGCAAGATTCAGCTTTTTTTTTCTTTTTCTGTTTTTGATTTATAGTCTTTGCATTTCAGTAACATCTTTAAGATACTTTGCCTTAACAATTTTAGCAGGCCGATAATCACAGTTGTCCGTAGCCTCCAGCAAACTGCCCTCCAGTTGTGCATCAATTTTATTGGGGTTCAACACATTCACATCGCGTAAGAATATACGTGAAATAATCGAGCTGGTCGAGCGTTGGAACATCGGACGCGGCAAGTCATCGATGCCGCGATGCAGCGACAAACTATCATCGTCGTTGCTAAGTGAGCTCATGCCGCGCTTACGTTCGGCGGCAACGTATGCAGCATATTCGTTTGTATATAATGTTTGTCTCGTTGGTTTCTTGTAGAATTTCAACATCAGTGATGAGCACACAACGCTGACCGAACTCGCGGCCATGGCAACGGATGCCATCCAAGGCTGCAACGTAAAACCGAATGGCGCAAAGATGCCCGAGGCAAGCGGTATGCCGAGTAAATTATACATGCTGGCAAAAAGGAAGTTATAACGTATGCGACGCACAGTGCAACGTGAGAGATGCAGACAGGCGACAACATCGAGCAAATCATTGCGCATAAGCACAATATCGGCGGCCTCAGCAGCAACGTCCGTGCCGGCAGCGATGGTGATGCCAACATCGGCTTGTGCCAACGCTGGACTATCGTTGACGCCATCGCCGACCATGGCAACGCGCACGCCAGTCGCCTGTATGCGTTGGATTTTAGCGACCTTATGCGAGGGCAGCACTTCGGCATAGACTTGTTTAATGCCAACCTATTGTTTGTTTAAAAATTAAGTTAGGTTAAGGTGAAGCAACATTTTTGTATTAAGTAGACATCACCTCACGCGCAATGCTCGCCGCTGTGTTCTTATTATCGCCAGTCAGCAGCACCACATCAATGCCCATCTTTTTGAGCGTATAGACCGCAAGATGTGCCTCCGGTTTAACCATATCGGATACCGCAATCATGCAAACCAATTGGCCGTTTAGCGCGCACAGCACCGCCGTGTGACCCTTGTCCTCCTCACGCGTCATGCAGTCATTCAGCTCGTGCGGCACATCGAAGCCATTCCGCAGCATCCATTCACGATTGCCAATTAGCACATGTATCTCATTGCCTACAATGCTACCCAACGTTTGCGGCGTTGTTGTGCGCGCCTTCAACGTATCGTCAAGTTCCAGCTGTAGCAACTGTTGCTGCTGCGACAACTCCAGCAACTTCTGTTGCGGTATCAGCTCATCAATGGTAGCGCCATTTTCCATATGCACAGCATTGCCCTGCGACCGATATAGATTCTCATAGTTAATAATCTGCTCAGCATTGCAGGCATGACGCAGCGTCTGTTCATAGTTGGAGACGGTGACTTTGATGCCGCAGCCGGGCACCGCTTGGAAGTTGGCCGATTTGCCAAATGTATTGCTATCGAGCATATCCTTGGCAAAGTTAACGATGGCCGACGCAATCGGATGTTCGCTATTTTGCTCAGCGGCGCCGATAATTGTTAGCGCGCGTGCGAGACTGCAAATTGTGGGCGGCACGAACATGGTCAGCTTCGAGGTCATCGGTGTGCCATGCGTGATCGTGCCAGTCTTATCGAATACGACCGTTTTCACCTAGTCAATAATATTGTAATGTATTTATTATAGTTCATATATATATCTTATACATACCTTATGTGCATTTTCCAGCGCCGTAGCGCCCTTCACCAGGACGCCATTCAATGCGCCTGTGCCGGTCGCGACCATCACTGCGGTCGGCGTGGCCAAGCCCAATGCGCATGGACATGCAATCGCGAGCACGCTGAGCGCGCACTTAAATGCATAACTAATGACAATCGTATTGGCATCCATGTGCGATTTGTGCTCCATGCCAACGGGCACAATATCCGGATTCGCAAAGCCGACAATGATCCAACCGATGAGCGTTATGGTGGACACCACAACAACAAAGGGCACAAAGTAGCCGGCAATACGATCGGCCAACTGTTGTATGGGCGCCTTCGATGTCTGCGCCTCCTCGACGAGTCGTACAATTTGCGCTAATGTCGTATTTTCGCCCGTATGCGTTGCCGATACCAAGAGCACGCCATTCTGATTAATGGAGCCGCCAATGACAACGGCGCCCTTACGTTTTGCCACCGGCATCGATTCGCCCGTGATGAGCGATTCATCGCACGTCGAATGCCCATAAAGTACTTTGCCATCAACGGGCACCTTGGCGCCCGGTATCACTTTGAGTATATCGCCACGTTGCACATAATCCACGGAAATAATCTTTTCGCTTGTTATTTCAAAATCATCGCTTATTTCAATGAGCGTTGCGTCGGCAGCCTTCAGCGACAAGAGCTTTGAGAGCGCTTCCGATGTTTTGCCCTTGGCAATATGCTCCAGCCAACGTCCGAGCGATATGAAGATCAATAGCATGGGCGGCGTATCAAAGAACGTTAATGGTGAGGAGTTTTGTTCCATGAGTATGGCCGTGATAACCACAACCACTGAGTATACATACGAGATGGTCGTGACCATCGATATGAGCACATCCATGTTGGTGGTGCCATGCTTGACGGCACGATATGATTGTATATAAAAATGATAGCCGCCAAAGAATTGCACCGGCGTCGAGAGCAGAAACATAACCAGATTCTCCATTGACAAGCCGGGCACCAGGCAGCACATGTTCGCGTGTCCCTTATCGCTCATTTCGACCATGAAGTATATCATGGCTATCATGCATGGACCGCCGAATACGAGCGATATAACGAAAGCGTTACGCCATTTGCGTATCTCCTCCTTATGCTCGAGATAGCTATGCGTCATCTTATCACGGCCGGAGAGTAGTTTTGCCTCGAAGCCCAAGCCTTCGATGGACTCGCAAATGCTGCGTGGACCCGTCTCCTCCGTATTGTAACGGAATTTTCCTAGTTGAATATAGAGAAACATTTGAGTTAAGCTTCTGCTAAATAAGCGTAAAAAAAGGACCAAAGGGCATGCATAATTATGTGTGCCGATAAAGACATCTTATTGCCATGTATGGTTTTGTAACATTTTTTTTTTTCTATTATTTTTTTCGTGTATTTTTCAAACGCACGATAAGATAAAATTTACAGTTATAATCAACTATTTGTTAGATTCGCCTAACAACTAATAATGTAGCCATGCCACACCGCACCGCAGTTTACCCCTTTACACAAAAGTGCGCCGTTTGTATACACAGCAAAAAGGGGGGCAAAAAAAAAAAAACAAAGACTGAATTTGAAAATCTATGAAATTGAAACTATGCGATATTAAAGCTTCAAGCTTAAGTTGCAATCAATCAGCGTCATCAATCGACGGTTGTGTCGAGGGGGGGTGGCGGCGGCAACATTATATTGTATACATTAGACAAGGCGACAAAACTAATTCATAGCTAATTAGTTGCGATCCGTGTGCAGCCGCCGGCGCCGCTTGAACACACACACATACGCACGCACACATGCATATGCAAACAAAAATACAAAACAATTGGCATAGGCAAACATACAAACACATGATCGGACGACGACCTCACAAAATGTAAAGTACGGTAATCGATGCGCCTTGTTGTTGTTTTTGTTTTTTTTTTTTTTTTGATTCTGTTTTCTTTGTTTTCTTATGCTAATTTTTGTTGTTAGTGTACATGTTGATGCTGAAAATTGCATTTAATAACAAGACTACCACACAGCAAGTCAAACAGAAAACTGATTAGATTCAAAGTATTTATTGGTGATTGTGCTTGTACGACTGGCAACTGCTCGACGAGGAGACGGTCGCAGGGGACAGTCATGGGGGCGGACTATGCGTTATCAATAATCAATTTGTGTTTTTTTTTGTTAAATTTAGAACATTATTATTATGTCTTTGTGCTACTTTTCGAGTGCGAAAGAGTGAGAGAGAGAGAGAGGGAACGCTGATAAAAGATAAACGAAGAACATATGTTTTCAAGTTAGTTACATGAATAGTTAACTACCATGAAAATTACCTGGGAAAGACCTTGAATGACAGCGAGGAAAGGAATTCGTGGGCAATTTAGAAACAGAAGCAAACAACAACAACAACAACAAAAAAAAATAAAACAAAATTCATTTAATAAATAAAACAAATTAGAAAGGCATGATTGTATTAACGAAATATGCCAAAAGTTGTAGTTGGTTTTTTAGCACATTCGTTTTTTTTTTTGTTACGTTATTGTTTAATAATAAAGAGCAGCCTAATCTGTCTAAGCAATAAGATTAATAACTAATAAAAATTAATAACAATATAGTGGCAGATATATAGGGAAGGCGCATGTGCCACGTACAAAACGAAAAAATATATTAAAAAAAAAGGAAAAAAAACTGAGTCGAAACTATAACAAAAATTAAAACAACTTTTCACTTTCAAAAAGAGAAAAAAAAAACAAACATAATAATAAAATCACAAAAGCAACAACAGTTATACGCAGTTGAAGTCATTGACGGGCAACAACAACAACAACAACAATAAAATAGATAAATAAAAAGTAAGAAATAAGAAAAAAACCAAGCGTTGCGGGATTACAGCGTCCATGACACACACGCAGATAATTATGTATGTATGTGTGTTTGTATGTCTGTATATTTATACATGCCACATCATTAGCCATTTGTTGAAAATATTATTTCACAATCTTAGCAAAAATCCTACAGTAATAAACCAAAACTCACCTCGTTTTGTCAATAATGTTACATTGGCCGATGTAACGCCTGCCAGCTTCAGCACATGAGTCTCAATTTTATTTACACATGATGCACAATTCATGCCTTTTATCTCAAGCTCAACTTCAGCCTCGCCATTCTCTGGCTCATCGATAATATCCGTTGGAAAGCCCAGCTCTGTTATCGATTTCGCAATATTCTCTGCGGTCACTTGATTTGCATTGTATTTAACCTCCGCTTTGGCAGCAAGCAATGCAACAAGTACGCTATCGATGCCATAGATTTTGCGGCAATGCTTCTCAATGGTGGCCACACAGCTTGCGCATGTCATGCCGCGCACATGCAAATAACATTTACTTAGTTGTTCATCCACGGGCACAAGCACCGCATGACCATTGGCAGCAGCAGCAGGACTGGCAGTTGTTGGCGTTAGTTGGGCATTGTTGGTTTTGTTCGGCGTTGCAACAGTTGTTGTATTCGGTGATTCTTTGTCATCGATGGGCTTAGCTTCAAAGCCCATGTCGTCAATCATTTCAGCGATTTGTGCGGCCGTCAGTTGTGCACTATCGTAATGCACATTTGCGTTTTTAAGTGCCAAATTTACTTCAATTGCATAAATGCCTGGTTTAGTACCAATGTTGCCTTCAATATTACGGACGCAGCTTTGGCAAGTCATGCCCAGTATTTGTATTGTTGTGTTAGCCGCCTTATTAGCATTGTCTGCTACTGTTGTTGTTGTTGTTAACTCCGCGTCCGGTTGATATACGCATTCGAAACCCATGTCGTCAATGTCATTGGCAATCGTATACGGTTCCGTAAGACTTGCATCGTATTCAAAGTAGCCAGCATGCTCAGCAAGCACGACACGGACCGCAATTATGCCTTTTTTGAGCTTGAGATTGCTTTCAATATTGTTCACACAGCTTTGGCAGGTCATGCCCACAATTGGTAGGCGCACCCTTGACGTTCCCGTTAGGGCGTCCATTTGTGCATTTGTACTTGGCTGCATATCCGTGCCGCTGCTGAAAGCGCCTGCCTGTTGCGCCCTGATTTTGATTGTGCTTGTGTTGTTGTCGTCATACATTATATTGCATTTCACTTGTTTTGCAATAACACTTGTTTCCCAATAGCAACAACTAACAATGCCTTTTTGCTAAAAAAAATAACAAGGCCACCAGCGTTTTGGTTTTGTTCAAATTTCAATAAATGTTAATTTTCAATGTTCGATTACGGTCGCCTTATGGCTAAAAAAAAAACAGACAACCGTGAACACGAACTACGACCGTACGGTCTGCACAATAGCACTTCCTAAATAATAATAATATTTATTCCACACAGAATCGGTGTTGCCAAATTGGCCATTTTTCAAACTCGAAGCGTTATTATCGATGTCATATGTATTGCCACAGTAGACGTTTTCCTGTCCGATACGTACATAAATGAAACTAAATGTTTAGCAAAAATAAATTTAATTTGTATCACTTTGTCTACCTACTTTTTTTTTTTTTTTATAAATGTTAGAAATCCATTGATACACGCTAATGAAAGCATCGACAGCCCATCGCTAGTTTTATGGGCTGTGATTTTTTTTCTCAGAAAAATAGTTGTTTATCAACACTTAACCTGCTTCTTGCAATTTTTGCGACTAGAGAGCTTGCATCAATCTTTAATAAACAACTTCGTATAAAGTAGTCCAAGCCAACCATATCTTTGCTAGCACAACAGTTCGGGTCATACCGGCAACAGTTCGAAAGAAAACGCTATCTTCGCAAAGAGTGTAGAAGCCGACAATTTTATAAAATGAATCCTAACATGAATATGATGCCAATGGGACAGCCGCAAATGGCGCAACCACAGATGCCAGGACCGCCCATGATGCAAGTGTCGCCAATGATGCAGTCGTCGCCGCAGCCAATGATGCCTACCGTGCCAGCAGCTCAAATGCAACCACAACAACAAGCCGAAAAATTAGACAACATATCTAAAATAAAAAGCTTACTTGGTCCACTACGTGAGTCAGTATACCTGACGATACGCGCCGGCGCCTTTACACTACAACAAAATAATCTGTCAGACAATCTAAAACGTGATGCTGTTACACACGCTCCACGTTTCGACAAACATTTAGAAGAGTTCTACGCCTACTGCGATCAAATTGAGCTACAACTCAAGACGGCCATACAGTGCATGCAACAGTTATCGTCAGCGCAGCATTATCTACCCGGCGCAGTGACTGCTATGCGCATGGAACCTTATATGCAAGATAATCCAGCTGGACCAATGCCATACGGTGCATACCTTAATACCGTGCGCGTGCATGTGCAATCCGCCAAAGATATACACGATACTTTGATTAGTGCGGCTCAAAATATATCGCAGGCCGATTGATAGTAAATAAATCTTATTATAAGTTCATGCATCTTTTTTTTTATTTATTTATTTTTTTTATTATGCCGAAAAAATCTTTATAAATTTGTATGTATGAAATTTTATAGCCAAGCGCTCCACTACACATTCTACTACTTATGTGTGTGGAGTTCGTATTATTCACATTGTACCTCACTATAAACAAATAACAAACAATTTGCTAATCTCTGAGACAATTATTATATAAGTATTCACAATGTTTTCAATTCATCTGAGCTGTAGTGGTTAAGTCCTCATAATAAAGTCAATGGAAACGTTGGTTTAACGTGTAACGATTAAGTCAATTCATGGTCTGACATCAGCATATAAATAACAATAAAAGTTTCTTGATTTATATATATATATCAAAAAAAAAAAAAAAAGTGCAAATGCATATCAGTTGGACTGTGACATATCAATGTATCGGCATTGCACGTTAAGAATCATCAACAACTATTGAAGTACGGCAGCATTGGCTACAACACTGGGGTTATTAACTGTTTCACCAAGTGCGTCGAGCACCTCCTTGCGGTAGTCATCAAATTCACCATCAATTTCATTGATTGTCTGATCCTCAATGACATACAGTGTACAACCAGTCTCACGGATCAGACGCTCGTCGTGGGACACGATAATAACACCGCCCTCATACTCGTTAATGGCCTCAGCAAGTGCATCGATCGATTCAATATCCAGATTGTTAGTCGGCTCGTCAAGTATGAGCACATCGGGTCCGCTAAGACAAAGTTCAGCGAGTGCTACACGCGCCTTCTGACCACCGGAGAGATCCTTCATTTTAATTATATGTGCATGGCTAACAAGACCAAAGGAGCCGAGCGCTTTGCGTGCCTTCTCGTGTGGAAGATTGAATAGACGCTGCAAATACTCAGCGGCTGTTTCCTCCGCTGTTAAATGTTCACCTGAATGCTGATCAAAACGACCGATGCGCAAGCGATGATTCTTTCTTTGTTCACCTTTCTGTGGCTCCAGCTCACCGAGCAACAACTTAAGGAAAGTGGATTTACCAACACCATTGGGTCCAACAATGGCTACACGACTTGACAGATCAATGCCAAAATCAGCGTTAATAAACAATGGCTTTTGACCTTCGAAGGCAAAATGGATATTATGCACACCAAGTATAGGCGGTTGCAATTGTGATGGCTCGGGAAAACGAAACTTGACAATATACTCCTTGGGCCGCGCCAGCAGCTCCTGTGGTCCTTCATCCTCGTCTTGTTTCTGTTGTTTCGATTTGTTCTTCTCCTGTTTTCTTGTCAGTGTTTCCTTTTGCTTCTTCTCAGCAGCCTTTTTCGATTGACCGTGTGCTTTAAGTTCACGCAAACGTTTTTCTTGCTTCTCATACTCCTTTATCATTTCACGGCGCTTCTGCACGTACATTTTCTTAAACATTGAATAGTTGCCCTTGTAGTATTGTAACTTTTTCTGATCAAGATGTATGATTTCGTTGCAAACATTATCCAAGAAACTTTGGTCGTGAGAAACAATAAGTAACGTCTTCTTCCAGCTCTGCAAATAGTTGTCCAACCAAATGACTGCGTTCAAATCTAAATGGTTTGTAGGCTCATCAAGCATGAGTAACGTCGGCTCCAAATAAAGCGCACGTGCCAATGAAACACGCATACGCCAGCCACCGGAGAATTTGTTTGTTGGTCGATCCTGCATTTCTACACTGAAACCGAGACCAGCAAGAATACGTCGCGCACGTGATTCCGCTGAGTAAGCACCAATGGCTTTAAGCTCTACGAAGGTGTCGTTAAGTTCCTCTTGCACGCTCATATCACCAGCGGCGAATTTGTCTTCGAGCTGTTTGCATTTTTCCAGTAACTCATTACGTTTAACATCGGCCTCCAATATAGTCTCGATAGCTGTTTTATCTGTGGCAACGACTTCCTGCTCGCAGAGTAGTACATCTATATTGGGTGGAATTGCGAAGGCACGTGTGGCAATGTGGCGCAGCAGCGTGGTCTTGCCGTGACCATTAGGGCCAACTAGACCATAGCGACGGCCGTGTGCGATTAACAAGTTGGCGTTAACAAAAAGATCATTACCTAAAGAAAATAATAACATTATACATTATTCGGTCAGCGATGCTCATTAAGTATAATAACATACCCTTTGCCGATATGGTGAAATTCTCTATCTTAATGTCTACTGCGTGTTCGAGTTGAGCTTTCTGTCCGGCCGACTTTTGGACCTGTGACATTGTAAAGTTGCTATCTAAATCTGAGTGGCCGGCACCACCCTTCTTGGTCATCAATTCCATTTGACGTTCGTACTCCGCCTGTTTCTTTTGTTTTTTCTTCTCCTTGTGCGTTAGTTTCTTTTCTTTAAGTTCCTGTGCAGATTCTGACTCTCCAAGATCTGCGTCTTCTTCATCGTCAGGTGTGACAACCTTCTCTTCTGTTTTTACAGCTGTATCAGTCACTGCTAACTCTTGTAGCTGTTCTGCAATCGACTCCGTACTCACAACTTCCTGCTCTGTTGGTGTTGAAACATTATCGTTATTTTCAACCTCTTCTGGAGCATCGTCAACGTCCTGGTCGCTGTCACTCATCACGAATTTATTCTTTTGTTTTTGTTGCTGTTTTTTGGAAGATTTTTTTATAGCCGGTTTCGGTAGTTCAATTACTTCGTCTTCCTCGCTCTCTTCATTGCTATTCAATGCATTGAGCTTGCCCACATCGTCATCATCGTCGTCGCTGAAATCAGTTTTCTTTTTCTGCTTTTTGCTCTTCTTTTGTTGCTGTTTCTTTGCAACCGGTTTGGGTGCTGCTATATCCGACTCTTGTTGTATGGACTCATCGTCCTCGTTGTCGCTTAATTTGTTTAGCTTGTCACCAGCTTTGTCGTTGTCGTCATCACTCCAGTCATCGTTTCTTTTACCTTTTTTACCCTTTTTCGACTTGGCTGGTTGTGTTTTTTGACCACCCGATTTCACACTTTCCACAACATCAACTTTAGTGTTGGACGTTTTACTTTCATGTGGTGACGTCTCATCACCCCCGCTGCTGTCATCAGAGCCACCACGTTTACCTTTCTTTCCCTTTTTGGCAGCATTTTTCTTATTATTTACAATATTTATCAACTCATCTTCATCGCCAAAGCGTTCCTTTTTCTTGTTCTTTGCTTTAGACATACTGGATAGCTTAATTGTTGACAAAGATATAAAATAAAAGTTGGATTACACGTGGAACAGCTGGCAATATTTGCCGAATCAGAAATTTGAACATATAAGAACAGTGTTGCCAAATCAGGCTTTTTACTGGTGTTTCTGGCAATTTAAACAACTCGATACCCTTTGAATATGTATATAGGGCTATTATATATTTATTTTGATTATTTGACATAATTTTTAGTGAACCCTTTTCTTATTTTTAATTTAGCATTTTTTACATACAACGCTGCTATAATCAGATTTTTTAAAAAAAAAAAATTCTGAAAAATTGACATGATTAAATACGAAGAAGCAATTTGTGGCATTCACAAAACGAAAATGTTCATACGTAGTGCGTCTCACTTGCACACCAGCTAACACATGTAATGGCTGAAGCTGTATGACCGAGAGGGACTGTATCAATTAAACCCGTCGCCCCCTCTGAGCAAACACTTGTTTTTTTTTTACCACACAGAACTGTAAAAAAACAACAATATTTTTTTTTTTTACATAAAAACATATGCGTAATTTTATACTTATAGTGTAACAAGTGAGTGCAAACGAAGCGTGTGATATTAAATAAGTTTTAGAGCAGCACACCTGCTCCAAAAGTCGTTGAACGCGAGCTCGGAAACGCAACGCAATCAAAAAAAAAAAAAAAAGAGAAAACATTAGAAAAATCCGTCTATGTTTTTCGAGCGCGTATTGCTGGAGGAGATCGAAGTTTGTGCGTATCAAGCAGAGAAGTGTGGCGTGGTGGCGCACATAACAGCAGCACGCACGCATAGTAAAGGTTTTTGCAGTGCATGATATTTAGATCCCTCGAATAACACTACTACGAGCAACCAGCATAAGGAAGACCTTGAAAAGTTTAGAGTGTGATGAGCGCCGTGCGGGGGAAGTGGGACAGTGAAGTAAGTTATGGAGTGACGACTTTCATTAGCCACCAGAATCTTAAAGAGAACAGAAAATACATGCATAGTGAAATTGTGCTAAATAATAAAATAATAATAAAACAAAAACAACACAAAATAAATACGATAATTCGATAAACAAGTCAACAAATCAACTCCACAGCATGACCACAATGGCGGACCACAACAGTGCAGACCTAACGGCGTCAGCGGGTGATTGCGTCGAGATGTCAGATGAAGTCGGCGGCAATACGGCTGCAAGCATGCATAATGGCCGAGAGGCGCGTAATTTGGCAGAGAAACAGCGTCGTGATAAGCTCAATGCCAGCATACAAGAGCTGTCAACCATGGTGCCACATGTGGCGGAGTCAACACGTCGTCTTGACAAAACGGCCGTACTGCGTTTTGCTACACACGGTTTACGCTTAGAATATGTCTTCGGCAGGTCGGCTTCGCGCCGAAAACGGCGTTATTGTCAAAAGGATGATGGCGGCGGCGGCAGCATTATCGACTATCGGGATCCAGCAAAGTTGACAGACGCGCTGACACAGCTGCTGGACAGTTTCTTCCTAACACTAACCTGCAACGGCCAAATTGTGCTCATTTCCGCCAGCGTTGAACAGCTACTCGGCCATTGCCAGTCCGATTTGTATGGCCAAAATATAATGCATATAACGCATCCCGAAGATCAGGCGCTCTTACGTCAGCAGTTGATACCGCGCGACATTGCATCGCTCTTTGAACGCAACCAAACGACGCCGACGCCGATGCCAACAGACGGCATGTGTGGTGGCGAGCGCAGCGACGAAGATGAATACACTGAACACGTTGATGATGCCGGTGAGCCTTGCTATCGGCCGACCAGTCCGCGTACACTGGCGCACTTGAACGCCATCGATGAGCGTTTGCGCGCCGATCGGCGTTGTTTCACTGTACGTTTAGCGCGCGCCAGCACACGCTCGGAGGCAACACGCAATTATGAACTTGTGAAAATCGACGGCTGTTTTCGACGCAGTGATTCCTCAGTGACCGGCGGTTCGTGTAATTTTCCAATCGTTTCACAGCTCATACGTCGCTCGCGCAACAGTAGCGTTTCAGCGACGTGTGGCGCCGGCAACGGCATCTGTGGCAGTCCGAATGCCGGCACAACAGGCAATGGCGTTGGTTATTTGCCGCAACATGATGCCATCGCGCAGGCCGCGTTGCACGGCATTAGCGGCAATGATGTTGTGCTTGTGGCGATGGGCCGCATCATACGTGAGCCACGTGTGTTCTACCGTCAACCAGAGGCCAATCAGCTGGAATATAGCACGCGGCATTTAATCGATGGACGTATCATAGACTGTGATCAGCGCATTGGCATTGTGGCCGGTTACATGAAGGATGAGGTAGGTCATAGTCATAGTCTACTTTACGTTGTTTTTTAATTACTTATACGCTTTAATTACATAGGTGCGTAATCTGAGCCCCTTCTCGTTCATGCATCAGGACGATGTACGCTGGGTTATCGTAGCGCTGCGCCAAATGTATGACTGTAATAGCGACTATGGTGAGAGTTGCTATCGTTTACTTTCACGCAATGGCCATTTTATTTACCTACAGACCAAGGGTTATCTAGAGATTGACAAAAGCAGCAATAAAGTGCATTCGTTCCTCTGCATTAATACGCTACTCGATGAGGAGGAGGGCAAACGCAAAGTACAAGAAATGAAAAATAAATTTTCGACAATTATAAACGCTAAAATACCAAGCAACTCGCAAACGGATCAACCAGCCTCACGTAATCCACAACAGCTGGAACGTATTGTGCTCTATTTAATAGAGAATCTACAAAAAAGTAACGACAATAACAGTATGAGCGCAACGCTAACCGAAAATGTTGGCAGTGCATTGGATGGTGGCTTCAGTGATTGTGATATGCGTTCGCCGTGCTCCGTTTTGGGACACGAGGATTACGCACAAACGCCATCACCATCGCCGACAGCGACAGCGACGCAAACAGCGACATTGGCCTTGGTGCCCCCGGAGCCGTCATCTGTTAAGAACTCAATAACAAAGTCAGTGAATGTGGTGAATATAACGGCCGCTAAAACGCTACAGTATCAACAACGTAGTCCGGCCGGTGACATGACCGCAAATAATACGGCACGTAAAACTTTAGTTAAACAAAAGTCCATGTCGCACACATTGGAGAGCATGTGTGTTACAACGCCGCCAACATCGCCGCCCGTACACGAACGTGCTAGTGTACTACAGCGGCTGCCATTGAGCATAACGATAATGACAACGCCAACGCCAATGGAAAATGTTGATGACACGAATTCGAATTCGACATTGAACAAAGCTAAAGAGTTAAATGACATGGGCTTAACATTACATCAAACAGCAGCAGCAGCAACAACAACAACACCGCCAGCATCTGCATCATCATTGTCTTCATCACCCGCCTCGTCAACCGCATCACCACCAACAAAATTGTATGCTGCACTTTCCTCATCATTTCGACAGATCGATAGTAATCTGCAAACGCTCGGTGAGGAAGCGCAAACGCTTTACCAGCAGCGTACACTGCTAACGGAGCAAGTGCCTTGTAAAACGATCGATCGTCAATTGGACGCAATACTTGTTGAGCATCAAAAGCAAAAGCAATTGCTTATTAATATTAAAAGTGAATACGATGTGCATCTGCATCAGCATCAACAGCTGGAGCAACATCAACAGCAGCCGCCATTGCCAGTGCCGCAACAGGCATTAGGGCCAGAATCACGTGCCGCTTCGGTTATTGCTGCGCGACCACGACAGAATCGGCGGCCGCTTTAGTGGCTCAGCGTTTAACGCAGTGAAATGTTATTTCCTTAATAATTATTTTTGTTTTATGTTTTCTATTTTTTTATTTTTACATTATTTCTTTGTCCAGCCTTGCCTTGTAGGCAACGTTGGCTCCCAAACCCAAAACCCTTTGAGAGTTCAAATTCATTTAGACTTACGGTTTTTTTTGTTTTGTTTTGTTTTTTTTTTTTTTTTAATTATTATTATAATTATTATTATTATTATTATTATTATTGTATTGTATAAACGCGCACATGCTTATAAAATGCATGTTAATTAATTATTTAATTTAGTTTAATTTTTGAAACGAAATCTTTGGCCTATAATTATTCTATTATATATATACTCAATTTTGAATGTGTCCATATGTGAAAATTATCTGTTTATGTATGTGTAAATTGTAATGTTGGTTTTGGTTTGCAATTGGATGCCATGTGCGTATGATAATCTGTCGTGTCGTACATACATATGTATGTACTTATGTATGTACATGCATATGTGTGTGCCGGCGGCCAAATTACTCGAAAGTAGTTTCTAAAAAAAATTTCTTCTTTTTATAGCATAAAATTAAAAAAAAAAATAATCCTTACAAAGGATATGGTCCACTTAGACAATGAAAACGAAAAGTGTTCAGTGCGATATTATTAACAGTTACTTTTTATGAGAACAACTTTTTTTATGTAAAATCTTAACAAGAAAAAAAAAGAAATAATAATTAATTAATAAATTTGATAAAAATTCGACAAAAGAAAAAAAAAACAATAAATATAGTTTTACGTATTAAATTAAACGCGGTTTTTTGTGTTTATTATTATTTAATAGCACACAATTTACGCCACAAGCACCGCCCCGCCCCACACCGCCCCTTCTTACATATCTCGCTGTAACCGCGTGCGTCTACGTCACGTATCCAATTAGCAATCCGTTGTAACCCGCCCCCACAGCACCGCAAACACTTTTTTTTATTATTATTATTGAAATTAGCAATAAACTTTGTGAGTTTTTTTTTTTGTATTTTTATTGTTTTGTGTATTTTAGATTTTATATTAGATTTCGTAAAGGAAAAAAAAAAAATTGTTTTGTTTTTTGTTGTGAAATATTTAAATTTTGTTTTAAATTTGTAAACTTAATTATTAATAATGAAAAAAAAAAGAAAAATCAAAGGATGTTTGTAAGAAAGGTGAATAATAATAATAATGTATATTTTTTATTAAAATATACTATAAGGCTTTAAAACGGTTAATTTAAGATTATTGAATACATGATATCCAACAACATAAGTTTGTATGTAGTACATACATATATAGTATATATATTTGTGAATATATACAATTGTATGTATTAAGTATATATATATATATATATTTATATTGTGTTATAATTTAATTATAGTAATAATAAATAATAATTTGAAAAACAAATAATAAATTTAAATATATATATATTTTGAAAGTCACAAGCAATATTTTTTCTGAAATGCGTTTCGGAATTAAATTAAAAAAAAAATAGAAATAAAACAAATTTTGGTAAATAAAGTGAAAGCAATTTGTTAAATACACTCTTGTACTTACAATGTTTCCTAAAGTTTCTCTTAACGATGATTAGCAAAAGGAAGTTGCACCCCAGACTGTAATAAATGACATACGCGTTGCTATAATATTTAATAATTCCGTGCACTTCCGGCAGGAGAACTAAATAAAATTAGCATTACAATTGGCCATTAGCCGAGCGGCTCGCGTTTTGCATATAGACAGACGACCGTCATTGACAATGCCAGCCAATGCTTAAGTCACTATGAAGCTTACATACGCTACAATCTACAAACTATGCGCGGCTAATTAGTGTTGCGAAAAGTTGCAAGTTTGGCCGGTTGGGGTGAGGATCTCTTTAATGTTAGCAATCAGCAATCTTTAACATTTAATTGGGCACAACTTATAATGCATAAACGTGCGCCGAATGTTTTAACAACTTATAATAATTGCCATTGACTGTTACGCATAAAAGTAGGGTGTCTGTGTGCTATGCAACACACACACTTACCTTTCACGTGTCATGCGAAAGTAACAGTAAGTAAAAAAATGATAAAAGAAAAAGGAAAAAAATGAATTCAAAGTGCGACTTAAGCAGCATCATCAGCATCAGCATTGGTTTTCTCATCAACGTAGAAGCTGTTACAGCTTTAGCGCTGGCGCGGTGTAGTTGGGGGTTGGGGTGTGTGTGTGGGTTGGTGTGTGTCTGCGTGAGGCGCGCGTTAATGTTACGCTCGGTGATTAACGCAATTAAACAGGTGCTCAAAATGATGTTTCCAGTGGATTACCCACAAACTGACAAGCAACAACAACAGCAACAACAACAACAACAGCAACAACAACAACGTACTGCCGGCAGACAGATAATGTTTCATATTAGCAACAAAACCCCACAACAAACTCACCCTCATATAATTCGACATCGTTAGCGATTAACCAAAGGACCAAAAACCATCATCAACCCCGCTGCAATTGCTCAGCCCAGCACCGCCCCACCTCCCCACGGCAAATTCGCTACATTATTTGTATGTGTATTGTAATCTTTGACGCTGAAATTCCATTAGTGCGTCATGACATTAGCGCATTGACCTAGGCCTAAAGCGTAGCATCTGTCCATTTTGTCTATGCCAAAGGTGTTGGCATTCCATCATCGATACATGTACCTTGTGGCATTTTCAAAGCAAGCAATATAAGCTGTATTGTACTCACTGGCATGTTGAAATATTTTTGGTACAACGTTAAGTTTTTGAGTGCTCGAAAAGCTCTATGCACTTGTTGTCGAGTCGAGTCGAGTTGAGTCGAGTGAGTATGAAGCAGTGTTGTAGAAATTTCAATCACCCCGCATGTCGCTCATATTTCTTTTTTTGCTCCGTCGAGTTTCAATTCCGTCATTATAGAGTGTCTCTTTTGTTGCTTATATGACAAAGGAAGACGACGGCGACGACGACAACCATAAAAGCAAAATGGCGCCTTTTCGCCAACACTAAGCAAGTAGTAGAAGAAGAAGCAAGAAAGAAAAAACAAAAAAGGAATAAACAAAGTGGCGACGACGATTACGAAAACTTTAAAACACAATGAAACATGAAAATAATGGAGTCAAGTGAAAAATGTTTTTCACTTCTGTTGTAGGAAATTACTTTTGACGCATGAATGGCAAAATGTAAAAACACAGGAAACGTGAGTGAAACGAGTGTGAGTTCGCTACACCCGACAGGTCTTTAATGTCTGTAAGTGCACGTCCGTCTGGTACATGCGTCGGCAGCGGCGGGTTGGTGTGGTGTGTTAAGACTAAAGTCGGCTAAGAGTATTGCAAGCGCTTTAAATACAAAAACAATGGACAATACATAACAACTTCTTCTATTTATTCACAGTTTTGCACTTGTCTTCTTACCACCAACAACAACCCTCAAACTAACTAAGGCGGCGGGCAGTAAGTTTGCTACTTATACATTCATACATACATATGTATATGTATATGTGCATGTGTTATAACATGTGATCATAAAAACATAATTTAAGTTGGGTGACATCGCTGTAAAGCTTTCAAGAAAAGATTACTGTCTTTGAATGGTCATGTCATTTTGCCAGCCACAGTAGCAATGACGCAAATGCGATTTCAACTAACCTTTTGTACCCTACCCATGGCGTCAGTTACATAAAGCAAGCAAGCAAGCAAGTTTCTTTGATATCATGTTTGTTTACTCAAAGCAAAGCAACAATAAATTTGTATATACAAACAAGTAATTTAAACTGTTACAATACTGTCAACAAGCAAGTGATGTGTATGTGATACAAAAATTCGCAAATATTTTTCTTGTGTAGGGTGTAACAAAGCAGAGCAAAGCAAAACAAGACAAGACAAATAAAACAAAAGCAAAAGCAAACTGACAATTGCAGATTGCCTGCGCGCCTTTTGTGCTTATGCTTATTACGATTATTATTCTTATGATTATTATGATTATGATAACATGAATTTTGCTGACCCAAAAATGACAGAAACATTTCGATTTGGCGACGACAACTTACGCTCAATAAGATTAGCCATGTTGGATAAAGTAGGGGGTAACATTTATGCGATACTACGTAACACAACACGTCATTGAACCTTTTTCACAACCACCCTCCCCGACTCTCATTAACAAAATCTTTTGCTTGACATATTTATTTATATATGTATTTATCCATGCATAAGCGACATGTATGTTTATGAAATGTGCAAAGTATTTTTCCATGCATTTGAACCCACTCTTATAACGCCACTGCGTCATAATCATACGAAACAGCTTGATCAAATTCTTTTTTAAAATACATTTCAATAACAGAAACATAGACAGTGTAAGGTGTAGAGAGACAGAGAGAGAGTGAGAGAGACTGCTGCACCTGTGCAGTGTGAGGCTGCTTAACGAGTTAGAAATTAAGCTATGTTGTTTAATTGTTGCGATCTGTAAATTTTGTACTCTTTTTTTACGCTCTCGACAAACTTGTGTCTTATGTTTGCATTACAAAATAACATGCAAAAGGCAGTACAATAATTAGTGGACTCAACATTTCTGTTGTTAATGACTTTGGCCAAGGGCTTAGTCAGGGTACATTGTTTTTATGACTCAACAACTTAGTTCTTTCAGTATTTCATACAAAGCTCAAATATATTTTGCGCATAGTAACATAATTGATTTAATTGTATTAACGAACGTTAATTTATGCATTGAGTGTTTTAAATCGTGCGCAATAACGCATATGTAGAGGCCCCTTTTTGTAGCCCCAACTACGCCTTTTACGCACGCTCAAGTTTACAGAGCTTTAATAGCAACATAATGCAGCGTTGCTTAAACTGTACGATCAACGCAGCATTGACGAACACACGACTGAAAACGGCACATTTTGTGCTTTGTGTGTATAGAAATGTTACAAATAATATTGAAAAACATGCAAAACTATATTTTTAACTATTTGTAAGTTTGCAGACATTTGCAAACTGGCAGTGTTCAATGCTGACAGACGTGCCGAGGCTTGTGCAACGCTGGCGGCGACAACATTGTGAGTTAACGCAACGATCAACTTCACTGTAAATGTTCGTTTTCATTCACAGTAAAACGTGAAGTTGAACAGAACAGCAGTGAATTAAATAATAAATTTAAATAAAACTGTTATTAATCTAAACACAATGCCGTTCGCATGCGTTGTTGATTAAACGAAGTTTCGCACGCGTTGTCGATGTGTTGTCTTCAAAATTCGCAGTATTCAAACGGTTTTTCATGGTTTTTTTTTTGTATTTCTTTTTTTTTTTTGCTTTATTTGTGTAACATATAAATAAATGTGTATGAAATGTGAAGTTATTTTGAATTGACAACTTTTGCAGATATGCAAAAATGTGGGTGTCATGCAATTAAATTTCGGCAGTTCACGATCAGCATATATAAAAAAAGAAACTCCTGCAAATTAAGATAAATGATTGCTTTTGTACGTTTGTGCGGTTTGTGTCATTGACAGCAAAACATGGCAAATGCTCACCATGGGTAATTGTTGTGTCAACAAAACTTTTGACTTTTTTTTGTTGTTGTCGTTGTTATTTTGCAGCAACAACAGCAAGACTTGTGTGTGTGTGTGCTTGTGTGTGTTGCCGGCGCAACAGGTTCTCTTTAGACGCTTTGTGTGTTCTACATACATATATTTATAAAAAAAAAAAACAAATTATATTTTGCATAAACATTTCACAACGCATCTTTTATGCACTAAAATTACTGTCATTTATTTATTTAACCAAGCGTATATAATTGTATATAAACACGCTAATAAAATCGTGCGATTCACTGCCGGTTTGCTCGTGCTCTTCTTCGCACATACATACATATATATGTACATGTGATTAATGAATTTCTTATTGCTGATTCTCGTCTGATAAGCGCTCGCTGAGTACGCGTTTTTGTTGTTGTTGTTGATAAACAATTTCTACAAAACTTTTTTATTGTTAATACCTTTATTTTTGTGCTACAAACGCTTATTCATCTTTGTGCATTTCGTGTTATATTACGTTTAAGAGTAAAGTAAATTATAAGGTTTTTTTTTTCTATTAAATACATTTTTGACACACTGAATCATGTCGTTTATATAAGACGCTTGTTACTTTTCGCTTGCGTTAAATTGACTCAATTAAAAACCAATTGATCGTTAAAAAAAAACTGCCTACGCATAAAAACAAAAGATCTTTTATTAAGGTATATATATATATATATGTGTTTATTGCCAAAAATAAGTGAAAAGCAAGCGTAACAATAAGTCAAGCCCACTTCAAAGCTTTGCGTTGCCAAAATATTTTAACCAAAA
Organism: Phortica magna; assembly: GCA_037044515.1. Taxonomy (NCBI): domain Eukaryota; kingdom Metazoa; phylum Arthropoda; class Insecta; order Diptera; family Drosophilidae; genus Phortica; species Phortica magna. The sequence continues at coordinate 82,980 of JBAMBP010002735.1, forward strand.
CAAAAAAAAAAAAAAAAAAAACCACCAACAACAACAACGAACAAAAAAGATACGCTCAAAGCTCAACTGTTCATCAGCTAAAAATAGCAACGCTGAGCAAGTTATGCCATTGAAATCTCGATCGAATCGCATCGAAAACGTATCGAATTTTAGTTCTTTGAGTTCGTGTCTAACCTACCTCAATATCGTCAAGCGACCATGTAGTGCCCTTACTTACTACACATACTTGATACAATTGCGCGACAGTGTGTGTGTGTGAGTGTGTATGCGTGTACGTTCAAACGGTCCATTTGTCTGTTGGTCTGTCGTGCGGTCAATCAATTGAAAGCCAATCAGCTGCAAAGCCAAGCTGCATTTGCCTGCAAGCAACAAGTCATATCAACATTGTTTTTGTCTTTCCTTCCTTCACACTCTCTTTTTTGCATTGCTCTCTTTTTTTTCGCCTTGCTGTCGCTTTATTCAATTTGCATGCTTATATTATTATTACTGTTATTGTATGTGTGCATTTGCAAAGCACACACGCACACACACATAGACAGTTCAATAAATCAATGGAAATTTATGGTTATGTTGTTCAACGAATTTTCTTATTCGCATTCGCGTAATTAAAATGAAACAGAGCTTGAAACAACAACAACACAAGTACAACAACAACAACAAAGCAGCGTAGCAGCAGCAACAACAATAAAAGAGAGTGGAATTGTTGGTAAAATGTATTGATGAATCGCATTTTGATTGTCGTTCATATTTTTATGAAAGTGCGCAACGAAACGTTATACAAAAATTAAATGTCGGCAAATCTTCGTTTGGCAAAGTAAATAAATAATTTAAATAAAAAGGAAAGGAACTTCTTTTGAAGGCAAGCAATTAACAACACACATCGTATTGACGTAATTAAATTGTTGGCAAAATGGTGAACGCGGTCATGGATGCAATTGCGGTAAGTTGAGAATTTTTACTTGAATTTTTCAACTTCCTTTTTTTCTGTTCTTATTCTTAATTATAACAATAATACATTTTACTTTTTTACAGTTATTAAGTTCATTGGCAACTGATTTGGATATTATGTTAAATGATTTGCGTGCCTCGCCGTCGCATGCAACACGCTCAGCAAATATAACGGAAAGAAATGAACAGCAGCAGCAACAACAACAACGACAACAACAGCAGCAACATTATTATGAGCAACAACAACAACGACAACAACTTAGCTATAACAACAACAACAACAAACAAAACACAAATCGTTTAAAGCCGCCGGCGCCAAATCCTTGCATTACAACAACAACAACGCCAACAAATGCCTTAAGGGAAACGAGCAAATTTCCTACACAAATCACTTTGATAACAACAGAGTCACAAAAACAACAACAACAACAACAGAATTATCGTAACTACAACAATCGAAAAATATATAGAAAAAGAATGGAAACACATGAGAAGGTTACGTCTTATCAATTGTTTCAAACAAAGCCCACGGGTCTTTCATCGGATGCAAAGAATCTACAAAAATTGCCCTTATTGCCAATGCCATTTATGCCGTGCGTGAAACGACGTGAGCGACATTATTCAACTGATTCACAATCATCATCGACATTATCAAACTTCAATGAAAAACTTAAGCCGCGCACGAAACCATCGCCCCCGCCACCCTCGACAAAGCAGGCGAAGGCGCAACAACAGAGACCGGCAGCTTTTGCAAGATTGCAACAACGTGGTGCACACAACAACAGCAACAACAACAGCAAAATACGAAGGTAAGTTGCTTTTGTATAATATATCTAGATACTGAGTGTGTAATTTGTGCACTGATTGGCACTTAAAAGACATGTATCCTAAAAAATTTGACTTGTTGAAATCTTCTTACAAATTGAAAGCGCTTATTTTGTAAAATTGTCAACTATGCGTGTGTGTGTGTGTGACAATTCGTTTAAATTGAGTTCATTTAAATTTATACTGTCTTAGTGTCGTTCATGTATGTACGTTCATGGACGTCAACGTTGATACATTTATTGATATAAAGTTGCATGTATGCGTGCGACAAACTTCATTCAATTCAATCATGTCTGGTCTCATTTATGTCGGTTATGGCGGTTAGGGACAATAAGCGTCTGACGTTATGATTAGGCAACACAACACAGTCCGGTTACACACAAACATGTTCTATCTTGTCTCACTTCACTAAATTAAGCGTTGATATTTTGAGGGACAAATTAATCAATGCGACTGCACAATCGACACACGCACACACACATAAAGAATTAAATCAACGGTTTTTATTTTTTTCAATAAAATATAACACCAGCAAGTAATTTAAGTTGTTATACACTTATGTTACATAGCGCCGTACGTCACATGCAGCAGTCTCATGTTACATAACATACCGAAGGGTAACCCAATACGCCAGCTAACATAATGCACGCCTATGCTAGGTGCAACGTGTGCACGACATAAGACAATTACACGTGCAGTCATAACTAGCATACACATGTGTCTTACGCACGCAATGTAACATAAGACAATTACGCGTGCAGTCATAACTAACATGCACATGTGTCTTACGCACGCAATGTAACATAGGCTTATATCATTTTAGAAATGTTGGAGCGCGTGCCGTGTTTAAAATGTCAACAGCGTCATTGCGCCACTGTTAACCTTGTGGTTTTTGCTTAGAATAGCACATGCCGTATGTTTACATATGGCTTTATGTAACATAAACATATTTATTGTTGAACATATGAAATTGCATGATTTATTATTGCGCATATTTTGTTTATTTTTTGTTTGTCTAACTTTTGGTGTCTTATTGCTATTGTTTCACTTTAAACAGCTTTATGATACGTTCAATTGGTTAAATAAATAAATTGCTGCTGATGAAAATGTGTTTGTTTTCCGCTGCTTCTTCTTCTACTTCTAAACATGCTCTTTTTGCATTTGAAATATGATATATTATTACTAATACTAATAATAATAATCATAGTAAGTGTGCGCCGAACAGAAACAGAAATCAAAAGTTGCTAAAAGATACAAAAAAAAAATGAAAAAAAAAACTATGCTTAAATAAAGTGTTATGCATAAATAAGCAATAAACTTCACATCGAGGCTGACAACCAAGAAAAAAAGGTTACAAAACAACCCAAGTAACGCACGATGAGCGCAAGAGGCGCAAGGTGGGGTGTAGTTTGATGTTGTTTATGTTGTTAGATACATTCATATTCGGTTGGGTATAAAGTAATGTTTAACATAAGCAATAAACGCTTCGAATATTGTAACTTTGGCTTTTATATATTTTGGACGGCAACTTCTACAACTTCAAGTGATTAGTTTACCCGCCATTGTGGGGTAAGTTGGAAGGGTTGTTTGTGTGTGTGTGTGTTAATATTCTTGACGCTACTGTTGTGTCATGTGCGCGTCTTAGCAACTTATTGAATTTGTTATTTACATACATATGTATGTATGTATCTATGTGTCTGCTATGGAAGACACTAGAGAATTATAAGTTGAACATGAGTCGCGTAACTAATTTTCTTAAAATGTCTGTTATGACATAATATTGTCATCAACAGCAGACGACTTCTTTGTGGCAGCAATAATTTAAACAAAGACGTCAAGTTTCTTGCTACCAGCAACAACAACACAACAACAACAACAAGAATTGCCACTTGAACTTTGCAGAATTTACACGTTTCAAGTTACATTTTTGGCAACGTAACGAGATACAAAGATACACAGATACTTGACGTTGTTTGCTTGCAACTTTTTGGCACTTTAGGCCATTATTAAATATACTGGCAAGCCTTAATTTGGTGGCAGGTGTTGCCTTGATTAACTCAAATGTATCTATGTATCTGCATGCTTACAACAATTGCCACTTGTTGTGCTTGGCAGACATGTAAACAGATTAAAATAATTAATTTATCTGTTGCCTTTTGTTAGAGTTGACGATGACGATGATGACGATGATGATGTTGTTGATGATGATGATTTACTTTGTAACCAAAACAACTTTTGTCACATAATTAACTTGATTAGCGTTAAGTTTGGCTCGACTTGGCTTATAATAACGCGACAAATTTGCATATTTATAACGTTTGTCGTTTAAGGTCGATTTTCATTTGCTTAAGCTTGAGATACATATATAGATACATGTGTTTGGCTGCATAGCATTAAATTGTAACTTTTATTGTATTTTTTCGGCTTATTTTTATCATATATACGTATAAATCCATGTATAATTTGTGAAAAAATATTTTTCTCATGCCAATATTTAAATATTTATGCATTCATTTCAAACAACAACAACAACAAGAAGAAGAAGTCACAAGAAGACAACTTAATTTCCCTTGACAATTGCATTGAAGTCACAAAAGTGACCAGAAACCCAAAACGAAAACGAACTAATAAAAGTAACAAACAAAACTTTGAGCAACAAAAATATACTCACAAATATACATAGATATATTCACATAGATACAACATGCATACAAACACAAAAACAACAAAGTTTCTAACTAATAATACGAAAAGAACCGCAAAGCATTTATAATATCAAGAATGGCAAAAAGTGTAAGCGTTAAATTTGACACAAAGCATAGAAAAACAAAAAAAGATACACCCTCCGCCGCCGTCGCCGCCCAAGCAGGTTTGATGGCTCGTTTGGGTGCCAAACAACAAACAAATATGCAAATTGAAAAAAAACAAAAGAAAAGAAAACACTTTACGAGCAATCAAAAGTGAAAAAGAAGAGCGACAAAGGACTTTAGTAAAGCAACTTTCTTTATGAATTAATTGCATATTAAATTTGATATTTTTCAACACGTCCTTTGCAACAACAAAAACAACAAGAAACAACAAAATGCATATAACAATATCCCGTGCATGTTGGGCCACGAGGGTCATTACAAATATTATGCATATTGGCAACATTGGCTTACTATTATGATTTTTCTGTTAGGATGTGCTATGCATTGACTTGCGCAAGGCAACATAAAGCAAATAAGCGTGCATAATTAATTACTACACAATACGTACATACATATGTGTCATATGTGTTGTACGCGCGCTATGTAACATAGGCGTAATTAATGTAGTTAGCTTGATGTAAACAGTGAGACGCCATTTAAAGTTTCGCCGTTATACATATTTTAAAGTGTTATGAATATTTTTTGCTTAAGTCGCAAAAATTTACGTAATAACGCTCGCAAGAAGTACGTTATGGTCGTTATGAAGGACAATGGAAAGTGAATTGACAAAGTTTAATGCGTTCTGAACATTTAAAAGACGACCTGCTGATTGGGGAGCATGGGCGCATGTTGGACAGACGCCTGCCTGGTGCCTTGTTACGCCTTCTACATGTTATAACTAGCAACAACATTTCAATTTAGTAAAATACGCTCATTATTCTTGAGTGGCGACGACAACAACAACAACAACGATGACGAAAAAGTGGAAAGTGAAAAGTGTGTAAGTGCAGGAGAAGGCATAAAGTGATGTCATGTAGCAGCAGGTGCCTTCGCCGTGCCTTCGCTAGATACGGTTTTGGGGGTAGCATAAAGTACAATACAAGCATCTTGACTGAGTTGGCTTGCCTTGACTTGATGCTATGCCAGCATTCAGCAACATTTCCGCTTTGTTTCAACGCTTATAGTTTGCTGCATAAAATTTACCATTGTCCGCATGACTGTAAAGTTATTATGACAAAGTGCGATCGTTATAAGGCAGTTTCTCTGTCCGTCTGTCTGCCTGTCTGCTTAAGCAAAAGTTGTTGTTGATGTTGTTTTTGGTTTACGGCGACGGCACTTCAATACACAAACTTCGTTTCTTTAAAATGGCAAACAGAAATGAAAACTTTTGCAATAAACCAAAGCAGCAAAATAGAGTCTGAGTCTGCGTCCGTCTGTCCGTCCGACTGTCTTTAGCAGTTAGTCGTCTGTCGCTCTAAAAGCAAACACTTATAGATCATCAAGTTACTGTTTTATATACTCACTTATAAACAGTTGCTAAATGTATAGATAGATTTACAGATACATTAAGTTTTATACATATCATCATATCAGCTGTCTATATGAATAGTCACAAAGAGTCACAGTTGCTCACAAGCGTTATTTTGTGAATCGTGTTATGAGAGGTATTTTTATAATCATCATATCATCTGTCTATATGCATAGTAATGCTAATGCTAGTCACAAAGAGTCACAAAGCGTCACAGTTGCTCACAAGCGTTATTTTAAGTATCGTGTTATGAGAGGTATTTTTATAATCATCATATCATATATTACTATATGAATAGTAAAGCTGGCGCTAGTCACAAAGAGTCATAGAGAGTCACAGTTGCTCACAAGCGTTATTTTGAGAATCGTATTATGAGAGGTATTTTTATAATTGCCGAATTTTCTAGCGAAACTACAACTTTTTCTAAAATTCTTCTAACATAAAACACAAGACTGAATAAAATGTACCGTTAAGCACCTATAAATTATCTATATCACTGTTAAGTACAACAAGGTATCGCGATATAGCTAGATTATTTCAACTATCCAACTGTTCCCAAGTTTGTTGTTTGTACTAAAATTCAATATGACAAAATGAAGTTTATTTGTTGTTATTTATTTTGAATCGGTTTCACGCATCCTGGTCGGTCTTAAACGCAAACGCCGTCACCGACATAGTTGAACAGCCCACGATTAATGCGGTTGCGTGGTTGGTTGGTGATTGCAAAGTAAAATATAGAAAACAAAACATGATTAAAAAAAACAAAGAGAAAAAAAAATCATCATCAAAGAATTTCGTAGACTCATTTTGATTTATGCAGAACAATTAATTCTTTTTACTTTGTTGTTGTTGCTGTTGTTGTTGGTTTTATACGTTGCAGAAACAGAAACATGATGGCAGTCGGCACAGAACCGAACATAGGTGAGTGTTTGTTTGGCCATAACGATAGATCATTTTGTGTCACAAACACACACACACACGCACACACACACACACACGCACACATAGAGTTAGAGTTGTGTGTGCCTTTCGCCTCACACTCACCCTTGCTTTATAGCTGTCTCTGTCTAACGCTTTGTCACCATATTAGTGCGGTTTGCGTACTGTGAATCTGACTCAGTATCTGTATCTGTGTGCTGTGCACTATGTCTCTGTATGTGTGTGTGTGTGTGTGTGTGTGCGTAGTTCTTTGTCATTTTGCGTTGGAATTTTGTGGCAACAGACGCAGTAAATGCCACACTGGATTTTAAGGGAAATGATGCAAGGGATGACTTGTCGATGGCGTGCCTAGCGTAAGTGGTGAGGGGCATGGGGCCAGGCAAAGTGCGGAATTTTAGTTCCGCTTTTGTAACAACACAGACTGCTAGAGTATGTATGTCTATGTGTGTGCGTGTGTGTGCGTGTGTGTGTGTGTGTGTTAAACGTTTGCTTATGATTTATATTGGTTTTATTAAATGTTTCAACAACTTTGCCGAAAATTATTTACTGTGACAAATAAATGCGTTCAACGCGCAGTGGCAAACTTATGGTTAAGAACGTTCAGACGCCCCATGAGTCTATGCCATGGTGAGGCGGTTGTAATAAACGGCAAGTGCAAAATATAAACGATAATTATAACATTTCATATTAAATTCTTAGAAAATACTGAAAAATTACAACAAAAATTATTAAAAAAAAATAGAAATAAATAAAATTCATGACACAAACTGTTAGCTTGGTGAGCTTAAAAAAGAACACCATGTAAAAATTTCAAAATAAAAATCGTCCTTTGGCGCTTAAAGTTCACGTGCGATTTTGGCACGGCATATTTAAACAGGATTACAAAAGATCTGCTTGTTGTATTATTTTTATATATGTATGTATGCACTAAGCTCTGCGAAATTGGTATTAAAAAATATATGTTTTGGCAGGTGAGAATTAGACGACGGCACATGTTCAAAGCGTAAGAAATAAACAAAAAGGTCACTTACTTTTGACTTTTATTGTTTAAGCTTGATAGGCGTGAGCTTAGGCTACAGAGTTAGTAAGAAGGAACGAGAATGCATGACTTTGGCATACACTGCAGGTGAAATGATAAAACGGTCAAAAGTTTCCTTTTTTTTTTTTACATTTTTATTAAATATTCAAATATATATTTTATTTAATCATGCATTTTTTTATATATTTTTTTATTTTTTTTTAATTTTTTAAATTTTTTTTTAAATATTTGTGATTTTTTTAAATTTATTTATTTTTTTTTTATTATTTTTTTTATTTATTTATTTATTTTTTTTTTAATTATGTTAAACAATTTTACTTTCATCTTAAAATACAAACCAATTTTTCATTTTAAAATTTACAAAAATACCCGTCGTATACATAATATGCTTATAAACCTTAAATACCTTTGAGATACAAGATACACGCTACTAACTGCAATTTTTTTTTGTGTTTATTTTTTTTTGTTTTTTTTTTGCAGCGCAAATAATTTTTAATCTATTTTAAGCTCTTGAAACGTTTACTAAAACCCGTTGTATAAATTTATTACTTCAACAGTTATGTTGTTATACATGAACAGCTTAGCAAAATTCTTGCTTTTTTTGTGTGCAACACAAAAGATACATGGTCATTTTGACAAAAGATACATTTGGGCAACAATTGGCATATGAAATGTTACTTGCAACAATAAAGTTCCATAAAGAAGCTAAAATTAGAATTTACATGCGAAACATGTTACTGTTGTTGTTGTTGTTGTTGTTCGTTGCTACAACAAAAAATTATAATATTTAATAATAGTAAAAAAAAAAAAAAGTCGCCAACGAAACACGAAACACGCTCACGCTAACACTCACGCCGATTTTGATGAACGGACGAGATACCAGATACAAGATACTTTACGTTGCACGCCATTGCGCTGTTGAGTTCAATGATTTCTAATTGGCATTGCTTGCTGCTGCAGTTGCCACCACGCAGACAGCGACATGGACAAGCAGACGGTTGGACGGATGGACGGACAGTTGGACAGACAGAAACGTGTTGCCGCTGCCACTGAACTATTGCGCAATGGCATTTGAATACCATGTCTCATTCGCTGAAAATATAATATGACATTATTAAGCACAGGAGGGCTGGCGAGGCATGCAACTTGCTTAAGTGTGCGTGCGTGTGTGTGTGTGTGTGTGTGTGTGTGTGTTGAAACGCGCATTGCGACCACGCATCAACGAAGTGAAGTAAAGTGAAGTGAAGTGAAGTTGATTGAACGCATTGCAGCAAAGTGCATCGCTCGGTGTGTGTGTGTGTGTGTGTGTGAGAGAGACAGACAGAGAGAGAGAGGGTTGTGCGACACAATTTGTTATGAAATGCTGTGCAAATATGAAGTTGTGAATTTATCTTTAGTGCGCTTATATTTATTATTCATATGGGGAGTAGTTGATGATGATGATGATGATGACGATGACGATGATGATGAAGGTTCGATGCTGGTGCGCAACGTATACGTAATGAGTTTTGCCTGCCTTTTTTTCTATCTTTCTTTATATATTAGCACATTATAAAAAAGCATGAAGTACGCGCAGTTATGTGTGTGTTGCATGCAGAATGTTGTGAAAGTAACACGAAATTAATCGAGTTACATTTCTAGTATTATTTGCTGACTAACTCATGTCACTTGAAAATTGGAACAACTTTACGGATAACTTGGCGCAAAGGCAACAAATGTGCACGTGGGTCAGCACAGATTAGACTTAGTACAGTGAAACATTGTCGTAGCGTACAAACCGGCTTGAATACCAGTCCCGGCGTTACCCGGCATTAAACTATTGTGTTTAAATAAAAAATTATCAAACTTTGTACTTCAGGATCTTCGAATTTCATGCCCCTAACAATTTCCAACTATAACTTTTCATTATTTAAATATATCATTTTTTCAACTTAGTTACTTTTTATATTTTTTTTTTCAAAGCATATCCGTTATATTTTATTATTGTTTATGCTATTTTGCGCCAAATTTTTTATTTAATATTATTTTTATTATTATTATATAATAATTTAGGCTTGAAAAAAAATCGCTTAATGTTTGATATTACTGTAGAGTCTTACAAAATTAAAGAATGTTTAAAATTGTTGTAGTCAAAACTCTATCAAGCAAGAAAACGGGTTGCGCATTTCCGCCCCCTCACACCGCCCACAATACAAAACACTACATAGATGCATAGATACATGTCGATCGAATTCAATTTAATTCAATTCAATACACTTGCTCATTCACACACACAAACACACATACACACGCATATACACACACACACACAAAACTACATAAGTAACACTAAAAAAAAGGCAAAAGAAAAGGTTAGCTTAGAATGTTCAACTCACATCATCATCGTGGTCAACTTCAGCCCACAGTCACAAATTCCACGACACCAAACCGACACTCAGCCCTCACCCCACACAAGCCAGCGCCCCCAACTACAATCACAACCACAACCACATTACATACATACATGTGCATGTACATACGTGCTTGCTTGCTGGCTTGCGTGCCCCCCTCACCCCCCCCGCGCTTAGTTTGAGTAATGGATTAGATTCTTGCCTGTGTGTTTTTTATGGATATTTGTTCCCTTTATTTCCTTACTTCCTTCCTTGTCTCGCTTTGAGTCCTTTCGGCTTCATAGTTTGTTTATCCTTATGGCTTGTTTTTTTATTATTTCACCAGCCCGCTTGGTTAAGGGGTATATTAAGATGCCCCTGCTCCACAAACTTTGACCCGTTGAAACATTTTTATGGTTTGTCTGTAAGTGTTTTTGTTGTTGTTATTTTTTGTTGCTCTCTTCTTCTTTGGCTTGCAACCTATTGTATTTGATCGACTCGTCTCGGATTTGGTTTTGTTTTTTCGACCGTGCCGTGCCGTGCCGTGACTTGTTGCGGTTCTTTTGTCAGCGGTCACGCTCTACTTGGCAACCTAAAGAAGCGTGCGGGTGCGGGCGGGTAGAGCGTTTGGGTTAGTCAGTGATTGGTTTGTCAGTGATCCGTTAAAATGTCTGTCTTTCGAAGGGTGTAAAGTAACAAAATTCTTTGGGTATTCCACAATGATATGATATGCTCTTGACGACGGCTTTGATACCTGTTGGCGTGCCTGTGATTTGTTGGTTTTATTACAACAATTTTTGTTGCTTATTTTATTATTTTGGTAGACTAAAAATTTTTATTGTTTTAATCATTAATTTCGTAGCATATTTCTTAGTTTTTGTTTTTTTTTATTAATAATAAACAAGTAACATATGAAAAGAAGAAGAAGAAGCAGCGCCAAAACGGATGTCAATTAAACACAAACGGAAATGAACAGTAATAAGTACGTTTGTGTTAATGAAGAAGAAGAAAAAGATAAGGGGTAGGGGTGGGGTTTGCGTAAAAAGCTGCTAATGAAGCACAAAGTGAGGTGAACAGGATTAGCTAAAATGAACTGCAAGCTATACAGGATGTTGTCAGACATTAAAGAAAATTTGTTACATGCACAAACACACACACACCTGCGCACTTACTTCTACGGCATGTTACTTGTTTCTTACCTCACCGCACCGCACTACACTTCACCTTTTAAAAGTGCTTTAATATGCGCGACATGACACCTTCGACCCAAAACCGACAACGACAACGACGCTGTCAAATGGCATCGCAGTAACAGCAACAACAACAACGATACAACTACAACAAGGACAACAACATCTGCACAAGACAGAAACCTCTCCCCCAACAACAACAACCACAACTAACTTGTACGTCTTCCCCCACCGTTCTTCGTTCAGCATAGCACATAAACCAAGCGCCACTTGAATTTACTCCCAGTTGGTTACTTCGTGCCGAGAGACGACTTAAAAAACAAAAACAAAAACAAAACAAAAAGTGCAAAAGGAAATTGATTTTATGGTTCGGCTTGACTCGCGGCCTGACACGACTCGTTTCGGCTGTGCTTCGGCAGCCGCGTCAGTGCAACGATGCTAAGGTAAGACAAAGACGTCTACAGTGTGGTGAGGTGAGGCGTGCAAATAAGAACATTTAAAAACCACAAAAAGCAGCAACAAAAACAATAAAAGTAGCAAGCAACAAAAAGGCGCTGCCAATAAATCTAAGCAAAAAAATAAAAACAAAAAGAATAAAAAAGAAGAAGGGCGAAAGAGTAGGAGAAAGAAATTCGTGTGGTACTTCTATTGTCTGCAAATAAAATTTAATGCTTATTTAACGCAGCAATGTGAGCGATATGAGCAAAAACCAAAGAAAAGACTCCAAGTAAGCAAACTCACACACACACACACACATACACACATACAGCTACACAGACGCAAATGCATGTAATACTTTTAAGCGCGGCGCATAAAAATCTATTTTTGACATAACAACCCAAAAAACACCTGAACGCAACAGTAACAACACTGGAGGCCACAACAAATCATTATGATAAAGTAGCAAAAAGTGCCAAGAAAGAGAAAGCGTGAAAAAGGTACTAAGTTATTGTTGATGGTGAGAGAGATGCTATAAAAAAAAAAGAACACACACACAAACAAAAAAAAATTGTATCAAAGAAACGGTAATATTTGAGTGTGTAAGAGAGAGAGGAGTTAAGCATAAATAAAAAAAAGGCGTCAGACGAGAAATAAGGCGAAGAAGAAGAAGATTATAGACATTTCAAGCATAGACGAAGACGACGAATGCCTTTTAAATGAAGCACCATGTACGCTGTCATGTTAGCGCCGTGCGCGATTTCGGCGGGTTGGGGGTTGTGTAAAAAAAGAAGATAAAACAAAAAAAAAAAACACACACAGTAGGCACAACAGTTAAAATTCCCATGACGCAAACTTTATTCTATTACTACGACGACTTTGACTGTCAAAAGGACTTCTTTGCTCGCTCGCTTGCTTGCTCGCTTGCTTGCTTAGTCGTCTTTATTGTTTTGACTAAAAGTTGTAGATTAGCGTTGGGAAAAAGGCATCTTGGTTGGTGTGTGCCTGGGATTTGGATTTGTTTAATACTCGTAGGTAAGCCATTCAAGGCGTCGTGTATTTTTTGCTGTTATATATTTTATTTTATTATTATTGTTTGTTTGTTGGTTTTCTACTTGTATTTATGTATGTATGTACATACATATATATGTATGTTTTATGTCTGGGATTTCTTCTTGGCAGCGGCGGCGACATGACAATTGCTTAGAATCTTGTTGTTGTTTAACTTGGCCAATGCCAATGTTGACTAATTAAGTAATTACTTTTCGTTCATTAAATGCCTTTCATGGTTTTTGATCTAAATTGTCTTCAAGCATAACATGTTCACCCTTCATACGTTGACTTATGCACCCTTACCACCTTACGTCATACAATGCTGCTCATTCGTTTTTATAGATTTTCAAGGCTTTACTATAATACATAAGTACATACATATGTATGTATGTGTGTGTTTGTGTATTTTCATTTGTCTGCAAAGTTTACTTGCGTTGCGTTACTTTTGGTCCGTAAAACACATATTGAAAGAAACGTTCAATATCTATTAAATATTAATAGGTAAATGAGTCTGGGCTGGCGGCAAGGATAACTTCAGAGCAATGGAAATAATGTACTAAAACTGAAATATGTAATGTAATGTACAGCCGTATAGTTGCATGAAATTGAAAACAATTTTCACTGTTCAATAAATGCCTACACTTGCCTTTAATATGGACCATATGACACCGCCCTTGAACGCCACCAAAACACGTTCTAGCCTTACACAATATTACATACCTACATATTTATGTATATGTATGTATCAATGGTACGAGCACTTTAAAAATCGACTCTAAGCTAAGCAAAAGTTATTTATCACTTGTTTTCAGTTGCTTCCTCACATCATCCACACCAATACACACACACACACACACACATACGCCTACTTATTAGCGTGCCTTTTTTCACCTCTTCTGAACACGACTTGTTTATCTTTACTTTTTGCGTGCTATAATTCCAGGCAAAAAAAAAAAAACAACAACAACATTGAACTGTGTAATCCAGGCGCGTTTTCAATCGCTTTGCGTGAGTGTCGTGAGTTTCGGCAGTTTTCCCGTTTGATGCTAATAAAGTGTTCGCCTTTCGTACGTACATACATACGTACAGCTTGTCTATCTATCTATGTGTGTGTGTATATATGTATGTATGTACGTTGCATTAAAATTCAGTAAGCGGATTAAAAATTCGTTTTCAAATATGTCTGCCATTAACTTCTATGCTTCCTTTTCTGCTGCCATCGTCACTTTTTGTTGCTTTATATTCATGTTCTTAATTTGACGTGCAAAAGTTACAAATGGTTACGAAATAGCATTTTTAGCGTTAACATTGTTTTTTTTTAATTGATTTTTAGTTGTTTCTAATGTTTCTTTAAAAAACAGATAGCCCTAAACGCAAACACATAGCGGCCAATCTCAATGTGTGTAAAAGAGTAAAAGCATAAATTGCGTTTCATTTTAACACACTGCCACTGCTTTTTGGTACAGACTCCATCTGTCGTTTTTTATACAAATTGTAACAACAGATCAGCTGAGACTCGATCCTCTTTAGGTTTAAATCCCGGCTTTTTTGTGAAAAATAACCAGAAATAAAAAGCAACGCAAATTTGTGTTATACAATGTCATATAACAGTTAGAACAGCACAATAATACAACACTCGCGATCAGAAATTTTGTTTTTTTGTTTTGAAACATTGAAAGCACAATTGCTTTAATTAAGTCTACACAACTTGAACTGTTAATTTTCTCTGTCTTTTTTTTGTTTTTTGTAAAATGTTACAAAAGCGGCAGCACTGGTTAGTCGATCAGTTTTCGGTCAGTCTCTCTCTGAAGAAGAACTTGTGCAGAGAGTCGCGACGACGTGCGGTTATTTTATACGTACACAATA